>JAHPZR010017540.1:0-17967 GCA_019787425.1 Platygyra sinensis
ATAGTTTAGATGAAGTTTTGGACGTCTAGTTGATTTATACTTAAACAATTAGATTATGAGCTCGAGATTTCTACTGCTCAGCTTTACCTCTCGCGGTTTAGGAAGCAAGTGACACACTAATTTAACGACACATAACGTTGATTAAGGCTGATAAGCGAACTTGCTATAGGGTAGGTTTTTTTAGTTAACAAGCTGGGCCATGTACTAGGCGTTAAGTGGCGATTTTTCAGTTAAAGAGTCGTCTCTTGGACCGAGCCCTCGGAGGTGGCCAGTAATCGCGCGGTTTGTTTCAGCTGATGAGAAATTTCCTGAAGGAGTCTAGACTGATCTTCTACTGTTTTCTGGAGACGCCTGATCTGGCCTCGTTGCTTGGCAAGCTGAACGGATATCTCGTTGTCTCTGCCCTCATCTTCTTCACCGTCGTCACTGTCGCGTTCATCTGTTACAACATTTTTTGTTGGAAACAGTTTAAGTTGCATTCGGCGGATCCTGTCAAGGAAACATAGGATTTAGACAACGCAAAGTACGACGTACAACATACCGTGAGTACAGCAAGCTAATGGAGTTTGTGATTGGTTTGTGATTGGTAATTGCACGTATATTACTAACAAGTTATCTCGTGCAATTGGAATAAGAAAATTTAATTTCTAGAGCACTGTAGAAATTGGTCGATCTGAAAAAATTTACTAGTGCTTATTAATACCAAATTGCACTTGATATCATTTGATTACCTATACAAACATCGCTATTTTCAGCAGAGATATCTTGAGTATTGCCATGGAAGAGGTACTACTGTCATGTTTACTTTACTGAAGGAGCACAGTCAAGGTATTTTGAGTGATTTTGACCATCTACAAAATTACCGTTAAATTGAAGGAAACCTGAAAATAAAACTTTACAAAGATACAGAAACACCAAAGAGATAACAATAAACCATAACTGAACAAGGATAGTTAAGGATGGAGACGATTGACACGGATTACAAACAATTAGATACAAAAATTTAGGCTAAACTTTTCAAATCGTTTAACCGTGACTCCTTTAAGGTGGTATTTTTCAGAGGTCAAATTAAGCACTTGCCACGCTCGGATTCCTGCGCCACGCTACAGGGTTAAATCGCAATTTCCCTGCCTTGCAGTTGGTAGAGAGACTTGAATGCTTTCTTGATCCTGCATGTACACTTACCACATCAAATACTTCTTTTGGTTTGGTTTCACAACCAATTCTGATTTATGGAAATGCCTCCTCAACCAAAACGGGAACTTCTGATCGACATCAACGATAAATTCAACCCGCATGGCTAGTCTCCTCAAGTTGGCATTACGCTGAATGCTTTCGATATCTCCAACCGCCAAACCCACCTACAAAACATAATCATTAAATACCTTACAATGTTGTTATGAAAGCAAATGTTTTTCGCGACCGTAGTTTCATTGCGAAAATGATCAGGAAACTCACCCACGCTCAGTGCTAACATAACACCCCAATAGTAATAATTTACTCTGAAGTGCCGAGGAGCCTCACTTGGGGAAGTTGGAATTATCATTTTTAGCATGGACCGCCCCTAAAATAGTTCAAAGTTAATGTTTACACATGTGCGTGCGGTGAACCTGAGGGAAGAAATTATGCACGTGCCGATAGTTATTGATTCTAATCTGGAATACTAGCCTCTTACTAACCGAGCGCGAGCGCCGTACTGGGGGATGTTTGCCCGAGGTCATGGAAGTAATTCGCTAGGTCCGGCCGTACAAAAACGACCGAGGGCCTATATTCCCCAGTACGACACAAGTAGTTTATTATGTAGCACTCGGGTCATGTTTGTTTTGAATTTGCCGGCTTTCGAAAACAAAAAATACACAGCCGATGAGCGTTTCCATGGAAGCGGTTTGTATGGCGAAATCCTGACCAAGAAAGTACCAATGAGAACGCTCAGATTTACCTTGCCACATAATAATGTAACATACTGTCCCACCAGACTCCTGGTGTCTTTTTACCAGCTGACTGGTCGCAGAAAAATCCGGGGCAAGATCAGCGTGAAGAACGTTCGTTTTTTAGAACAAGTTCAATAGTCTAACGAGCTACAAAGGAATGATATGGTCAACTACATGATACGGTCAACTACAAGTGCTATACCATTCAATGTTCCACGAGTCGCCCGTTATTTCTCGGTATGCACATGAGCCTTCAAGTCTCGTGAGTTTATCAAAAAAGTACAAGTGACAAGTGGGATATTCGTGTTGTTATCTAAACACGAGTGTTTTACTGTAAAGTACACCACTCGTAAAATTCATACGAAACCACAGTCCGGACTCGAGTGCCGTAATTTCTATATCCTCAGTCACTAGTGAATGAAAACATCTTCGGTCTTCCTCGAATCTTCGGAGATTTTCTGAAAATGTTTGGCAACCTTGATACCACCTTTGGACAAGTTTTGGAGAATCTTCGGAAATCTTCGGAAAATCGACAAAATTGTTGTCATCAGTATGTCTATACAATAAAAAGTACGTTAGGCGTTAGATCGAAGATATGAATTTTATGTTCTAGTGGTAAGAGCAATATTTCACGAATGAGGGCTGCAAACAAGTGAGATGTTGTTCTTGACACTCGAACAGAAGCGTACGAAGCGTACGATAAGAAATAAGGTTGAGTGTAATACCGTCGAGAGTATGACGGCTTTCCTGATTTATGATTGGCGGTATTTTCTTCTCCATGGTATAAATACTTATATCTAACACTTACCAGTAGATTCATGAGAACAACGGAAACCATCACACAGAATAAGCACATGATAGCCGCAGAGAACTCTGGGATAGGAGTAAGAGGGGCTCCAGTTTCTTCGTTGTGCTGATCCTTGGCCTCGACTACGATAGAGCCGTAATCAATCTCGCCTATCATCATTATAAATGTCTTGAAAAACGACCAGAGCAGACTGTTGAAAACATCCTGAGGGAAGGACAGAAAAAGCATCTATCAGTGAACATCACGTTGCGAGATTATACAACAAAGTAGCTTCCGAGAAAGAAGCGGTTACCGTTTTCGAAATTCTCTTTTCAGTAAAATACGCCTTAAAATCTCTAAATTGGTCGTCTCCTTTATCTCACAAGCGATAACCAACTTTAGACACTTATTCGCGCAAGCGTTTCTTGGGTAGGGTGGCTGTCATCAAGATTCATTGATCCAAATGACGGTAACGTTTAGTTAGTCAAGACAATCTAAAAGAAAAAGGCTATTCTTGCTTGTTACATGACCAATCTAAGCCTACGATAATTTTACCCGTAATAATAAAAAATTAAGAAATAATCTACAATGCAATGGCTCTGCAGTGTCGGTCATAAATTTCAATTGCTACATTTATTTGGGGTGTTTGCCTTTTATCGTAAAACAGAAACGTCAGACCGAATGATCAAATTCTGAGTGGTCAGAAGAACGTAAACCACGTTGGCGGTAAATCCTTTTAATTTCCCTGCAACACTGTGATAAAGGTCTCTGAGATATTCAGTGTTCAGTTGAGAGAGCTATGCCAGTGATAGAAAAAACTGTCTTAATTTAGATTGCCACGAA
The DNA here is from genome assembly GCA_019787425.1 of Platygyra sinensis. Classification (NCBI taxonomy): domain Eukaryota; kingdom Metazoa; phylum Cnidaria; class Anthozoa; order Scleractinia; family Merulinidae; genus Platygyra; species Platygyra sinensis. The sequence continues at coordinate 3,562 of JAHPZR010017540.1, forward strand.
ACTCAACAGCTAAATTTAATCGACTTTTAGTTTCCTTCGTCGTCGCCAGCGTGAATACCTAAACAACTTACTTTGCAGCAAATGTCCGGTCTCTATATTCTGTTGTCTTTACGGCTCATTTTAATTACCTGTTCTTTAAGCATCAGAAAAAAGGCCAGAGAGAAGGCGAATATCATCGGTATAAATATGCTTAGCACTCTAAACAGAGTTTTAGTTACTTCAATGAACATTAAAATGTAGACGCCAAAGTATTTGAAACGTCGCATGAACAAAATCAGACTCGTGTAGGAAAGCAAAATAACTGTCGTTGCAAGGGGCCACAACGCCATGGTCTTCTGAAAAATGTTCTCTCCCCTCAAGTAAGGCGCGACGTAACACAGTGCACTGAGGTAGCAACACCATTCTGTGTAATTCGTAAAATGGGTGAAATATCTCCACTTTTGAACGGTAATTTGGTAGAGTTCTTTAATCATTTGAACGCAGATGAAGATCACGATGACAATAGGGGTTCCTGTTGAAAACCTGGTTCTGAATTTGAAGATTTTGTCGTCTTCCTCTGTGGCGTTTGACGCGTCTGGAGACAACAAACGCTGCTTAACTCGTTCTGTCACCACGAATATAGTCAGCAGGGTAACAAAGGAGATGTACGTCAGAAAGTTTAACCAGAATAATGGCTTGCCCAAGGTTGACCACTTCCACTGGAGGAGTGCTTGTGATAAGGGGTGCGTTAGAAGTCTTTCCCGCTCACATTCGACCATAGTAGCTGGACCGAAGAAGCGTTCCCCTTTCCGGCGCGAACCTGCGTCTTCTTTACCCTGGTTTTCGAGAAGACTGAAGTTAAAAGTCACGGAATATTCAGGGTCACTTCTTGGGTGATCTGAGCGTGTCACACATCTATCCATAACCAGTTCGGCCAGTCTAGGCATGCTTTGGATTAGGTTTTTCATTGGATTTTCTCGACTGCCCTCTGTGTACTGAAAAAGACTCATCCATCTGAAAAAGTGGCAGAAAAATGTTGCTTAGTGATTCCATAGTTATCAGTCGTTCTTTAAGGTTCTGTCAACACTACGCCGGAGAAATGAGAAAATACCATTTTCACAGATAGGTTCTGTCCACTTAAGCCAGAGAAGTTTGAAAAGGCAACAATTATCGGTTATTTTGGGTTACGGCTTTTTAGCTTAACTCGGCCAGGGAAATTGCCTGATAATCGTGAAGTCGTCGCCTTCAATACGCTCCGTTTTGAAAAAAAAAAGGAAATTTACGTCACCTGGTGCAAATCTTGACAGGATCTTTAAAGATCTTTGTATATCTTTAAGGAACTTTCAAAAACTCATTAATAATTCATGAGCCTAACAGCCTATCAAAACTCCGACAAAGCGTCACGTGCATGAGCTTTATATCCGATAAAACACTCCTCGTTAGTATTCTTTATATAAAGAATACTGATAAGGCATAGCTTGTTTTTCTTCTATGCAAATATCTTCCCCTCACAATTTGAACCTTTGTTCGGACTCCCAAGACACACGCTTTTTGTGGAATGTTTTTGAAGCCGTTCAAAAAACTCGCAGCACGTGTTTTATCGGGTCTAAAACCACTCGGCTGCGCCTCGTGGTTTTAAACCCGATAAAACACTTCTGCTCGTTTTTTAAACATTACTTGAAGAATCCTTTAAAGATCTCACATGTACCAGTTTACCTTTACACTTCTGTTTTTGGATGTGGTTGGGGTTTCGAATTTGAACAAAAACTGTGGCGGATCGACGGATTTGGCGAAAAATAGGCACGGATCGGTGGATTTGTATACGCCTATTCATCCCCCTCTTTAATGGAAAGTTCTTTCAAGGCTCTTTGCTAGGATTCTTTAAGACCCTTGAGGTTTCAGTGAACATCTTTCAAAGATCTTTGAGGAACCTTTCAAGGATGTGGTTGATAATCGTGATCTTTGCTAAGATCCAACAACAACAACAACAGGATCTTCTAGGATTTTATTCAGATCTTTCAAAGATCCTTGGTAAGATCCCAAAAGGATCTTTCCTCGGATCCTCCAAGATCCTTAGGGATTATACGAGGATCTTTAAGGAACCTCTTGATTGATCTTGCAAAGATCTTTGCTAAGATCCTTAAGGATGTCCATAATGTTCGCTTTGTAAAATGTATTCTATATACAAGGCTAAAATGTTAAAAAATTAAAAAGTTTAAACCAAACGTTTTCGGCTGTTTGCCATCATCAGGGTCATCATCATCCTCATCCTCATCATCCTTGCCATCATCATCCTTAAGGATCTTCAAGCATTTCATCAAGATCTTAAAAAACATCCTTGGTAAGAGTCAACAGGATCTTTTCTAGGATTCTCAAGATCCTTAATGAGGATCTTGTAAAGTTGGTCAGATTTTCCAACAGGTATGACTTCACCTTGTTCGAAGTAGTGCACGTTTTCAGCTTGTCAGTTGATACAGTTCTAGATCACCTTAAAACCATTTATAATTGTTGTTATACTACTTATTACCTTATTAAAAATCTACAAAAGGCGTGACTCTCATACATTACAATGTAAAGACAGGGTCTAAAAACAGATTCACTGCACAGTTCCCCCAATGTATCATACAGGAGATGGCGGCCAGTATAAATAATATAACGAGACAAAAAACCTGATGGCACTATTATAAATACCGGCAATGTGGATATTAAGGTCGCAAATGTATGACTGGTATATTTTAAATCGCCCTACCCCGCATCCGCCAAGATCTTGAAGGATCCATGAGAACCCTCAAGTGACAGGGTTGTACATTATTTGAAGTTCCAGCAGAGATCTTTGAGGATCTTGCAAAAGATCTTCAACGATCTCAACAAGAATTTTGAAGATCTTGGCAAGATCTTGGAAGATATTTTAAGTTCTTGCATAGATCTTAAAAGATCTTACAAAAGTCCTTAAAGGAGCACTGTCACGCGAGTTTTGCTGTTTTCAGCTTCATTCGTTGCTAAAATCTTTACCTGGTACCTTTACTCGTTCCCAAAATGCTCAAATGGACTAGAAGAAACATATCAAACGAATGGTGGCTCAGAGAGCAAACCATAACGAATTTCTGGAAATATTTTCAAGGAATGGCTCTAGAATTTGAAACTGGCTAGTTTTTTCAAATTTCAATCCATTTCCATCCTTGCCATGCTAAGTGCTAGGCGGCAATAAATGGTTTTGGTGTAGTGATAAAGTCCTAGATAACGAAACTACATCATTATTTTTGTGTTTCCATTGATGCAGAAACATATTTCGGCATTGTAAAATGACGCCAAAATACCGTGACAGTGCCCCTTTAAAGATCCGACAAGAACTGAAAATCTATCAAAGTTCTTTAAGCATCTTAACAGGAACTTTTAAGATCCTTTAAGATCCTCCAGGATCTGGTAAGATCTTTGAGGATCTTGCAAAAGACCTTGTCAAGAAGATCTGGACAAGACCCTTCACGATCCTTCAAGATCCTTGAAGATCTTGGTAAGAAAGTGTTAAGATCCTTGAAGATCCTTGAGGATCCTTGAAAATCTTGACCAGGATTTAAAGATCTTGGTGAAGATCCTCACAAAGATCCTCATGAAGATCCTCGAGGACCCTTGAAAGATTTTTACCAGGGTCTCCAACCGAAAGGCAAAGCCGGCGTTTTCAGATTCTTCCGGTTTGAACGGCGTTTTCGAATAGTTCCATTTTTTGACGGATTAGTGTGGATGGTAGGCCTAAGCGTGGAAATAAAGCTGCGTTTTCAAATTTCTCCGCCGTTAAGCGTGGACGGGGGCCAAGTTTCTAGCTTAATAGTAAAATTCTTGTCTCTGCCGAGTGGCTCTCTCCACTCGCACCTACATAAGATTGGATTCAAGAAAAGCTACTAAACTTACTTGTCGTTCTTAAGAAGAACCTCGGCAGCCTTTTCTTTGCCACATTCAATAGCTACATCCAGACACGTCAACCTTTTCTTATTACGTACTGTGATGTCACCACCACGTGACAGAATAAGCTCGACAATTTCCTCGTGACCGTATTTAGCAGCCACATGAAGGGCAGTATCGCCTTCTTGATCAGCTGCTTTCATCAGAGCTATGGAATGATTCCCGAGCATAATCTCAGCAGTGCTTATGCAACCACCAGCCGCGCAATGGTGCAGCGATGTCCAGCGGTTACTGTCTCGAATAATGGGGTTCGCACCCATGTTCAAAAGTAAAATACATGTTTTCCTGTCGACAGAGAAAAGACAATGATAACAGTTAATGAATTTCCACGTGTTACAACCTACTGAAAGTGAATTGATAGACGTTGGGCAAACTCGAGCTTAGCGATTTCACACGGGCAAGTAAAACAAACTGAAGAAAAGCAAATTATATCTCGACTTCTCGTTAACCATTTCCAAAGATGTTCACAGGACTCGTCTTGGCAATATGAACGACCTATGATACTCGCTACCTGCTCTTGGCGGACTAGTCTTCGATCTGATCCAGATGAAACTTTAACTTATCGGAAATTTGTATTCCTTCAGTTGAAAATAACGAGGCCATAGAAGTATCCTTGTGTTTTTGTATAGACACGCACTTAACGTACTACAAATAAACCTTCCTCAGTAAGATATACATCTACAGTCGTTGGTGGGCATCTTGGGAATGCAGTGATCTAAAAGGTAGGGTTGACCAATGTGAAGACGCTGCATAGACTGAAAAAAAGGGGAGTCACTCCTTCAGAGTGAGGGCTACTAGAGAACTATCTCTACCAAGAGAGAACTAGGAAAATAAGATTTTGAGATCCAATAAACATTCCCATATCATTATACCAGCATACCTGTGCCTTTCACGCGCTGCTAGGTGAAGAGGAGTGAGCCCGCGTTCATCTCTGTCATTAACGTGCCCAGGGTCAGAGACACAAAGCTGCTCTACACAGGTCACGTGACCGTTTTCTGCAGCGACATGCAGCGGGGACCTGTCAAACACATCTTCAGGAGCCACCATGCACTTCTTCTCCAGCAGCAGTCGAAGAATCTCATGTAAAAAATGTTTGAACAAAGTTTAAAACTGAATTCACAGACCCGGTTAGAATATTTATGATATTTAATTAAAAGGCGCAACGAGGTCATTTAAAGTGAGTACATGCCATAAACACTTGACAGGTTTTGTAAATGTTGGTGATTATTGAATGAGTGTTCTTCATGTTAACTAACGCATTTAGCGTCTTTACACTATAAAAGCACCAATCTTTCACATCTTACCAAGAGCGCTCATTCTTTAGTCACCAAGTGTCAATATTAAGATTTCAAATAGCTTAACAAATAACAAATAGATTCCATGTTGCCGTGCGTCTGTACAGTAACAGATCACAGATCACGTCAAAACGTGGTATGAACAAAAAAGTGGCACACGAGGCTAGAACCAATCAAAATACGAGAATAATTTGGGTTATTCTATAAAATGACATATAGACAAAAGCTACTGAAAGAATACCTTGTGGTAACGAAACTTGAACTTTACCTTAACACTTCCTAAACTTGCAGCATAATGCAGCGGGGTTCGTAAGTCCTTGTCCCTTTCATTTTTTAATTGCCCATGTTCACGATTCAAGAGCATGCGCAGAGTTTCAAACCGTTCGTGGATCACGGCAAGGTGTATACAAGTCCTACGAGACGCGTCACGTGACTTCAACTCAGCCCCAGACTCCAGGAGCAACTCAGCAGTTCTCGTCCTGCCTCGTTTCGCTGCCAAGACGAACGCAGTAAGATTCTCATTGTCCTTGGCTTCGATGTCTGCTCCATTCTTTAGCAAATATTTCACGGTATCTACACGATCACACTCAGCGGCTCTGAAGATAGAAGGTAATCAATTTGTTCTAATAACTTCACTTTATTAAACCGCTATTATGCGATAATAGGGCTGATTCTCCTGGACCAAAAGCGACCCTTCTTGTTTCTAAGTGTCTCGTGTAAGAAACAAAAACAAAAGGCCTACAAGAAAATGATTAACCGACGCTATAAAAGTGGAATTGAACGTCAGGAGAGAGTTGACGTTGAATGTTTTATTTAAAATTACTTTGATCAGTTTTTGATAAAATTTAAGCGCAACGTTACAAGTTATATGATACTCAGATTAGTAAGCTTCTGTCACCTTAGAAGTGGAGTCCTCTGCAGCTCGTCCCTGCAATCAACTGGCGCACCGTGGGACATCAGCAACTCAACCAAGTCCACGTGTCCACAGGCAGCAGCAAGATGCAAGGGCGTGTGTCGGCCATAGTGTGGTTTCCCCATCCAGCAACTTAGTTCCCTCGCTCAGAAGAAGTTTTACAATTTCCTTGTAACCTTTACGACATGCCAAATGGAGAGCAGCGTTTTCTTCAAAATCGGGAGCGTCCGATAAATGTGATGGATTCTCGAATTCACGTGATGCTGGAACCACACGAAGAAGCAAAGACATATTAGTGAAACTGAGGGAAGAGCTTTGGGTGACCTACGCTGCTACGCACCTGTAAATGGTAGCTTATCAGCGTTTTCACATTAGATTTGAGACTTAACGGCTATAGAGTAAAGAGGAATAAAGAACAGACCTTTCCTGAACCCACCTTCCTTGATCAAGAGCTGTACGATATCTTGGTTTCCATGCAATGCAGCTAGATGCAGAGAGGTTTTCTCTTCCCAGTTCGCGCTCGAATATCCGCTCCGTGCTCCAAGAACAGCTCACTCAGCTCGAGGCTGCCGCGCGCGCAAGCCAAATGAAACGGTGTCATTCCACTGTTATCTGGACAGTTGACAGATGATAGACTACTACTGAGTAGAAGCGTGGACGTTTCTAACACACCCGTGACGTGCCGCGAAATGAAGCGGCGTGGCTCCGTCAGCGTCTTTCAAAGAGGGGTCCGCGTTGTTTTATCTCTATCAGTAGTTTAACAGCCTCAAAACTGTTGTAGCTGAAAGAAGAAAAGTAATGCCGTAGATCAGTGACGTACTTCTCTCTTGTTTAGAATTTGGTTACTCGCCAGGTACCCTCGTTCGCCGATGCTAAGGGAAGATTGGAAGTCCTGACTTCGTCGTAGTGGTTACAGTAAACCCACACTCATGGTACCCTTTCACAAGAGGCTCTTAATATCACATCCATAGTTGGCCTGACACACACTCTGTTCATCGGAAAGAGAAAATGAGGGGACATAGAGGGACATTGAGAGCGTTGGCTGGGATATGTCGATTCCACTAAATTAGTTTTTTAGTTTTAGACGAACGGACCTATTTCCTCAGACGTCCGCATGATACCTTTCACCCGCTGATCAGGGAATTTTGAAAGGGCGATCGGCGACAATATAGCTCGCAGTGAAACGACCAGAGACAGAAATAACTTGAAAACAGCTCGAAGTGGAACGACCAGTGACAGAAATAATTTTACAGTATAAATACCTTGGGTGTAACGCTCAGCGAGAGAAATATGCAAATAAATTTTGAATGCCGTACCGCGACTAAACAACTAGAGCATGGCAATCATGGAATGCAACTACAGAACTAGTTGTGATACTGAAATTGACAAAACAACTCCTGTAGCCTGGAGCGAAGCATCCTCGGAGACCCAGGGTCAGATAGTTGGGTCATGAGGAAGTCGAAGCGGCCAAGTTTACAAGAACGAAAGAGGAGCCCTTGGAATTCTTCTCTTAACCGACCAGTTCCGAACCAATTAAAATCTTGTCTGTAGTTGGGCACAAAAATATTTTTGTGCCAATCAGAGTCCAGCCCTGTTCGTGTTACTTTCGTGACTTCTTAATCGAAGGCGTTTACCGACAAATTGTTTGATCACCTGTTTCGCCATTTATTTACTGTCCGCCTCATGCAGGAGAGTTTCCATTATTGAGAAGAGGAGAAACGATCACAACTAGGGGTTTTCAAGGAAAATTGTGGCCCATAGATTGGAGACATTTGAACATGGGCAAGATCTGAAATGTCAAGCTCTTCCCGAATCCATCTCTCTCTACACAACCAAAAGCAATAGGAAATCACACAACAATTAAAAGGAACAAAATAAAAAATACGATGATGTATGAGTAACTAATATATATATTGAATTCGGTGAATAAGCTTGACATTCATGATCTTGCCCCATTTGTTCAAGCATGATCTAAAATCTATGGGCCACAATTTTCCTTGAAACCGCCTTTAGGTGGTGATCGTTTCATCCTCTGTTGGAATCAATAAGGGAAACTCCCAATCCTGAATGAGGCGGACAGTAAATAAATGGCGAACCAGGTGGATCAAACAGATTGGTCGGTAAACGCCTTCGTTTAAGACGTCAACGAAAGTAACACCGGAAACAGCGGTATGGGAAACTGCTGATTGGGGCACAAAAGATATTTGTTGTGCCCAACTACGAGACAAGGATTTTAAATTGGTTTCCGGAACTGGTCGGGTTTAAGAGAAGAATTCGGCAGAAGACGTAAAAACAGAAAGAGAAGACAATTCAGCGCCACGGTAACCCAGGGCTATCCTCTTTTCAGTTTCTTGTAAAACTTGGCCGGCTTGCGGACTTCCTCATGACCCAACTATCTGGACCCTGGTCTCAACAGCGCGATATACCGGCTTCGCTACCAGGCTACAGGGAGTTGTTTTGTCAATTTGCAGTATTCCACAACGGTAGGTTCTGGAGTTGCATCTCCCATGATTGCCATTTGCTTCTAGTGTGTTTTAAGTCGCGGTACCGGCATTCAAAATTGTATAATTCGCATATTTCTTCTCAGCTTGGAGGCGGCGTTACACCCTCAGTCAAGGCATTTTTATTACTGGTAAACATTATTTCTGTCACTTGTCGTGCCCTTCGGAGCTGTTTTTCAAGTGTTTTCTGTCCGGTCGTGGGGTGCGTTTCAACTGCGAGCTATATATTGTCCGCCGATGCGCTCCGTTTCAAAATTCCCTGATCAGCGGGTGAAAGGTAATCCATGTGCGGACGTCTGAGGAACTAGGCTTCCGTGTTCCCGTCTAAAAACTAAAAGTAACTAAAATGTTCGATGGGATCGACATAATACCCAGCCCAACGCTACTCAATGTCCCTCTAGTGTCCCCTCCATTATTCTCTTTCCGAATGGACCAAGAGTGTGTGGTCAGGCCCAACTATAGGATGTGATTCTTGGGATAGCCCTCCATTGTGAACAGGGTACCCTATGAGTGTGGGGTTTGAACTGTAATCCACTACGACGAAGAGTCAGGACTCGAACAAATCATCTCCACTTCAGCATCGCGAAACGAGGGTAACCTGGACGGAGTAAATCCACATTCTAAATGCACACAAAGAGAAAGTACGTCACTGTATCGCTAACAGCATTAACTTTTCTTCTTTCAGCTAACAACAGTTGTTTGAGCTGTTTAACTACTGATAGAATAACAACGCGGACCCCTCTTTGAAAGAACGCTGACAGGAGGCCCCGCCGCTTCATTTTCGCCGGCACGTCACGGGTGTGTAGAAACGGTCGCACGCTTTCTACTGACCAGTAATAGTTCTTTATCCAAAAATGCCTCTGTACGACTGATCGCTAGATAACAAGTGGATATGACAACCGTGGTCGCTATTTGGCCTGCGCCGCGCGGCAGGTACTCGAGCTGAGTTGAGCTGTTCTTGGAGCACGGGAGCTGGGAATTGAATTCGGAGCGCTGAGACTGTGGAAGAAGAAAACCTCGCTCTGGCCATCTAGCTGCATTGCATGGAACCAAGATATCGTACAAAGCCTCTTAATCAAGGTAAGGGGTGGGTTTCAGAAGGTCCTGTTCTTGATTCCTCTTTACTCTATCTCCGTATGAAGATCTCCAATCTTACTGTGTGCAACGGCTGATAAGCTACCATTTTACGGAGGTGCGGTGGCAGCGTAGGTTCACAACTCAAAGCGTCTTCCCTCAGTTTCGCTTAAGATTTCAACTATTATGTCTTTGCTTGCTATCCGTGGTGGATTGTCCTGCATCAGCGTGAAATTCGAGAATGCCCATCACACATTTTAGTCGACGCTCCACCGACTTATTGAAGAATAACGCTGCTCATCCATTTTGGCATGTCCGTAATGGTTACCAGGAAATTGTAAGAACTTCTTCGTTCTGAGCAGAGGGGAGCTAAGTTGCTGGATGGGAATGGGGAAACAGCCACTTATGTGCCGCCATCACGCCCTTGCAATCTTGCTATGCTGGGCCGGCTGTGACTACGTGGACTTGGGTTGAGTTGCTTGATATGTCCCACAGCGTGCGCCAGTTGATTGCAGGGACGCGCTGGGGGCAGTAGGACTCCACTTCTGACTAAGGTGACAGAATGCTTACTAATTCTGAGGAGAAAGCTTCCTAAATCTGAGTATCAATATTACTTGGTAACGTTGCGCCTTAAATTTTATCATAAAACCGTAGTCACAGTTAATTTTTAAATAAAAACATGATCACGACGTCCAACTTCTGCGTCCTAGACGTTCAATTCCTCTTTCCACGGTGTTTTATAGCGTCGGGTTTAGTCATATTTTTCTTGTAGTGCCTTTTGGTTTTTGTTTCTTACACACGACAACCCTTAGAAACAAGAAGGGTCCGCCTTTTGTGGATCCGAGAGAAATCAAAAAGCCCCTCTTATCGCTAATAGTCGGTTTAATAAAGTGAAAGTTGATTAGAATCAAATTGCGTTAACCGTTTTTAAGTTCTTCAGATGCCGCGGAGTGATGATCGTCGGGTAGATAAGCACGTGAAAGTATTGGACTCAAGCTTGGAGCAGAACATCGAAGCGCAAGGACAATGAGAATCTTACTGCGGTTCGTCTTGGCAGCGGAAACCCGGCAGGACCGAGAACTGGATATGGGGAGGGTGGCTTCCTGGAGTCAAAATGGGGCTGAGTTGACGTCACGTGACGTCGTCTCGTAAGGAACTTGTATACCGCCTTGCCGTGATTCCAACGAGGCGTGTTTGATAACTCTGCGAAAAGAACTCTGCGCATGGCTCAGCTGAATCGTGAAACAACGGGCCTTTAATAATGCAGCGGACCAAGGACTTACTACGACCCGCGCTGCAATTATGCTGGCAAGTTATACGGGTATCATTGAGTTGTTACGGTAAAGTTCAAATGTTTTCCGCATTCCCACGAGGTACAAAATTCTTTTCAGTAGGCTTTTTGTCTATATGTAACCATTTTATATAATCAACCCAAATTTATTCTCTCGTATTTTGAATCTGGTATCTAGCCATCGTGATGCCACTTATTTTAGTTGCATTGAAACCACCGTTTTTGACCAGTGATCCTGTGATTGTTGTTACGACGCCTATCGGACGCACGGACGGAACATGGAATCTATTTTTGTTATTTGTGTAAGCTAGGTTTGAAAATGCTTCATATTTGACGTGCTATGGTGACTAAAATGACTGAGCGCGGCTCTTGGGTAAAGCATAGTGTGGAAGTGTGTGGTGGCTTTTACTAGTGGTACACGACGCTGTTTTTTTTTCACCAAAGAAATTTGTTAGTGTTAAACATAGTAGAACACTCATTCAATAATCCACCAACACTGTTACCAAACCTGTCAAGTGTTTATGGCATGGTACTCCACTTTTAAATGAACCTCGTGTGCGTCCTTTTAATTTAATAGACTCATAATAATTTACTCACCGTGCTCGTGAATTCAGTTTTAAACTTTGTTCAAACATTTTATTACATGAGATTTCTTCGATTCTGTCTGCTGGGAGGCAGAAGTGCATGGTTGGCATCCTGAAAGATGTTTTTGACCCAGGTCCCCTGCTGCCGTGTCGCTTGGCAGCAGTCAACACGGTCGCCGTGACACTGTGTAGAGCGAGCTTTGGTGGTCCTCTTGAACCCTTGGGCAACGTTAATAATATGAACCAGAGTATGAAACGCAGGAGACGGTCACTCCATGCTTACACCATAGTCATGCGCGGTGAACAAGGCACAGAGTATGGCTGGTTAGATGACACATGGGAATGTTTCTATTGGCATACGTCAAAAAATCTTAATTTTCCTAGTTCCTCGCTCCCTTGTGTAGATGATAGTTTCTCCGTAGTAAGCCCTCCACACGTCTGCATAGGAAGTAGAACTCCCTTTTTTCTCAGGGGGTCTATGCAGCGTCTTCACATTGGGTCAGACCCGTACCTTTTAGATCACTGGCATTCCACGCCAAAGATGGCACCTACGGCAACGACATCGAGAGGAATTGTATATCTTGACTGAGGAAGGTTTTTATTTGTAGTACGTTATATGCGGGTCTATACAAAAACACAAGGTGAATACTTCGCGATACTTGCTGTTTATGGCCTTTTCGTTTAGCGTTTCAATCAACTGAAGGACATAGCAATCACTAAAATTTGCGCGGGGGGGGAACGAATTGTTAAAGGTTTCATCATTCTGAAGTCCGATCGAAGACTTTAGTTACCTGCCAAGAGCTGTCAGGTGTATCGTGGTATAATCATAGTCGTTCATTATGCCAGAGTCCGAGTACCTGTGAAGCGATCTTGGAAAGAGTTAAACGAATAAGTTCGTGAAGTTAATATAATTTTTTGTCCTTTCTTCCCAGTTTGTTTTGTCTTACTTGCCCTTCAACTTTTAGTGAATGTCAGCTTGAAGCTCCGAGTTTGGCCTAATAATCGTCTATCGATTTACGTGCGTTGGCAGTAGGGTTTGGTAACAAACGTGTCGTGGGAAATTCCATTTACTCATGTGTAATCTATTGGTCTTTTCTTTCTGTCTAGCATGTGCAACATGATTATTTTGGACGTTTTTTGAGAGACATCGAGGTGCGAAACCCCACTTGATTCGAGACAGTCAACCGCTGGACCCTCGCTGCTTATTCCATTGCTGCGGCTCGCGTGTTTTGCATATAACTGCACTGGCTGGGGGGAGATTATGTGCATGAGGTATATCATTCGCTGACTAGCTCTGATTATATTAGCGAGCTGATCAGAAGGCATACTTGGGCCTCTCTTCATTTATGGTCTTTGTCTTTCCCTAGAATTTGATAATAATGCGGTGTTCTATCGAGGCCAAATATGTCGACCTTATTCTGGTTCTCACGTGGTGGTGACCATCTACGTCTCTAGTACTGCTAAATACGTGCACCAAGTTTATGTACGTTTCTATTCGGAATTTTTTTAGCTTATTTGACGGTGTTGGCCAAAGAAAAGTCCTCTGGCGAGGGTTTTCTTCCTTTTTTCCCTTCCCTTAAGAAAACGACAACGTAAGCTTTAAAAGTAGCTTTCTTGGAAATCCAATTTTTCCCCCTTATGTAGGTTGCCGGGAGTGTGGAGAGAGATGCCGCACACATCGGGGTGCCCAAGACATTAATTGGTTAACTAATTAAGCCCCGTTAAGAAGAAAGCAGAACTTGGCCAACCGTCACCACCCCCCAAACAAACGCCCTAAACGGCCGGGGGGGGGAAAAAAATTTTGATAAATACGGGGGGTACCCAAGTCCCTTAATTTTATAACGGCCCCCTTACTACTTACCATCCACACTAAATCCCGAAATTCTAAAAAATATTGTAATCGTATTTATCGGAAAACTGCTCATGTTCACGCGTCTATACTCCGGGAGAATCTGAAAACTAGCTCGTGTTTTGCCTTTTCGGGGTCTGGTGACTCTACCTGGGTGATAAATCTTATCAAGGGCTGGGTCCTCGAGGGATCGTTCAGCGTATGGATTTCTTATGTGAGGATGGGTCGTTCTATACACTTGGTCTATAGATCTTTTTAAATCGCTGCGTGTGAAGATTTGTCAAGGAATCCCTCTAAGGGATCTTAAGGAATCTTTACACAGTTCTTTTTCCTTCGGTGCATAAGATCTTGCGAAGGATGCTTAAGGATTCGTGAAGGGTCTTGTCCTGAAGTCTTCTTATCAGGGTCTATTTGCAAGAATCCTCAAAGTATCTACTTACTTAGACTGGCCAAAAAAAAGAAAAAATAAGGGAAGGATTAGAACGATAGGGTAAAAGTTCACATTAGGTTTAAGATTGCTTAAAGTAAGATAGATTTGGAGGTAGATCTCTTCGAGATTCATAGTCGGATCTTGTAAAAGGTGGGCGAAGTGCAACGCTTCCGGCGATTTTTAGGCGGGTGGGGGAAATTTTACGAATTCTCGCAATATGACTTACACTCGGCATCCTAATTGAACACCGATAAATTATATAGTATAGTATAGTTTTCGTTATCTAGCTTCTATCGAATTTGGCATATGCACCTAAATACGGCATTTTATTGCGCCCTAGTCCCTGGTAAAGCATGTGCATAGGTATCGAGACTTGTGAATTAGAGTTGAACAACTAAGCTTCAGCTTTCTTTTAATTCTCTGGTGCATCTTGCCTTATCTGCCTCAGCTCGTAGTCTATGTTACCCACCTTGCTGAGCCTCGTATGATAAATATCGTGAAGGTAGGATGCTTTCTTTGTATTGACCATCACA
>JAHPZR010017541.1:0-22191 GCA_019787425.1 Platygyra sinensis
GGGCTCCCAAATAAACTATAATAGCCAAATTCTCGCATGTAAACAAAACCAAAGATGTGGCTGACTACGGCCCTTAAATAAATTGTTAACACGAACTGAAAATCATAAAGCAATGGTATATACTACTTTTAAAGCTCCAAGAATATTCTTAAAATGAACTAAAGAAAATTTAGCTTGACATAAAATACATTTGGGGACACTATCTACATATTAAAATATATCTTCTCTACAAAGAGAAAATTTTTTATAATTTAAACCATCAGTAATGAATCAGCTTTTGCTCAAACATATTGTGAAATTCATTTGGAAATAATCAAGAGAATCAGACATTATAAAGTCTATATCCTCACCCATTGTAATGGCAGATACGTACGGACTGTTACAGCACGCTTTCACTTATTTGTTTTACAACGGGTAAATCAGTAAACAAACTGGAACCCTTGTATTTTTATAAACCTTTTTTATTTTCTTCTAGTAGAAGTCGATGGATGGCTACCAGTTAACATGAATGTTACCAGCCAATACAAGAATTTTAAATTAAAGAAATGTACCGAGAATTGCGCAATACCACCATATGCAATCTAATACCCGCGAAAGTTGGCGAGATGGGAATTTAGAACTACTAATCCAAGAAATGTCTCTGACAGGAAGTCTTAACTTATAATTAAAAAGCTGCAACTTCCAGTGGCAGTGATGCAAAATATCAGTAAATAAAAATGAAAAAACTTCATCTCGACTCCAATAGTAATAAACACGTTTGCCGAAATATGGAAATGAATTTGAAATGATGAAGAAGTGAAAGAAGTATTCTTTAAAAAAAAAAGAAAAGAAAAAAAAAACCTGGTCAGTACTATCATAATTTTCTTACTATTGCGTTATGATTGACTTCCAAGAGGCAGTTTACAGTAGGCGTCATCCTGTATTCGCACTTTGTTAATTTTCATAACAGACCACGGTTTCTCAATAAAAACAGTTAAAGGTCATCTTACATCGTCACGTCTCTTTTTCTTTCCATGAAATTCTCGGTTAGAAACACGCTTCTCCTTAACTCGAGACCTTACCACGACACACTACTTTGTGTAGACTATTTTAGACTTTATAAAACACAGTCTTGATTTTCACAGGAGTGAATTAATGTACACTGGTATTAAATATACTAAAATTTGTATTTGTATTGAATAAACTGAGTAATTCATCAAAGAGAATGCTATTTATATCACATATATTTAATTCTTAATAATGATATTTACCATTATTTTGTGACAACTTCTAGTAGAAAGAATTAATTGGAAAAAAAATTACCATACTTTCTGCACTTTAAGAACGTTTTCTGCGCTGATGCATCCCGTGATTATAGTGATTCAATTTCTATTTAAATATACTGCCAATAAAAGGACTTTTAACTACCCCATAACCTCTTTGGTAAAACATAACAAAATGTACCGCCTAGGAATTATAAAACAATAGAGAATACTGATCCAAAGTTATGGCGCTCAGCATGGCACAAACAAACATTGATATTGCCTGATTTCAAACGGTAAAGGACTAGGTACGAGTCTGTTAAATAAATTATGGGATTAGCAGCTATTGATCCACATAGTAAGCAAGATGCAGCCATTGGAAAATGTCAAAATTTACAAAGAAAGGGAGGGCCATCCGGACGCTGTCCGACAAAGCGTCCGGATGGCCATACATTTTGTTAATTTTGATGTTTTTAAACCGCCGTATCTCAGTCAAAACTACCTTGATTAACACGTCTTAATGCATAACTTGGACAAAATACACTAGATAAAAAAAAAAAAAAAGTTTTATGCTTAAAACACAGAACCTTACATGGAAAGACAAATCATAAAAAAAAATTTCAGCTCAATATATGGGACAAATCGTTGTCAAGATATCGGTTTTTCTCAATGGCGAAAATAACTCGTATGGAACGAGCCATAAACTTACAGTAATAGGAATTTTGAGAATAAAGCTTCAATACCTTAAAATTCGAATTCCAATGAAAAAAAAAAAATTCTGTTTTTTTTACATAATTTTATGTGAGCCCCCCGCCTTATTATTTTTTTTTAATTAAGAAAATTGTTTGTAGTTTGCTAATCCAGCAATGGTGGTCAGCAGGATGGTCGGGTGATAATAAATAAATAAATAAATAAATAGCGAGGGTGAGTACAAATAGCATAACCTGCAAGATGTAATTTTTGGGGGCGAGTCTCGCAGTTTTCCAGGCAAAAAAAAAGAATGAATGCCGTGTAGCCAAGAAATTAATTATCCACGCAACCTCAAAGTTGCAATTTTTAAATTAGTTATTATATACCATTTTTTCCTGACAAAGGTTAAGCATTTTTCTTTCCTGCATAGCTACTCGTGACCTCTATAGCATGTTTTAAAGTAAAACAATTAAGTTATCTTGCCTTCTGTTCACAGTTATCATTAGTAGGACTTTATCCCTTATCCTCGATCCCTGTTAAGAATAATAACGTCGCACGTGGGCAGATGTGAACATACAATCTAAAAAAAGACAAGGAATCATCACATCCTACCGTCCTCATTACTCCGTCACAAAAATAGAGTTTCTCAAACGAGAAGAAATTTAAAAACACTTCCTTTTCGTTTTCGTGTGGATGTAAAACACATCCAAAACCTAGTTTTCCGACAACGATGTAATTAAGGTAATAATTTAATTTCCCTGTGAAAGATTTCCTCAAATCAAAAATTACTGGTGATAGTTGCAATTTTAAATTTTCTTTGGCGTGGTGAGGACACTCTAAGACTGAAATCTCCGTGCATTTAGTGTGGACAGGGACTTAGCCTAAAGCTTAATTGCATATCCGCTCAAAACTTCTCAGATCTTCTGCTAAAAATGTGTAAAATGATTTTTTGATACTTTAGTCTTTGGCACTCTAGAATAGTATTACTCAGCTGTCGATAATTGGTGCACTCAATATGATGAAGGGCATATATATAAAATTTAAACCACATAGAGGTTCTTGTTGGCAAGGCAGTCCCTCTAAAGGTATTTTTAGTTATGGTTGTACTGCGGATGTGGATACTGCGCGCACTGGGTGGTCTTTTTTTCGTCAGGGATGAAAATCTGGTACCGTAAATCATCCCAGTAAAAATCAATGGAAACTATGAAGAAGTCGTGGATATATTGCCTCCATAGAGTTACTTTTTTAAAGCCTACATTCAATGTTCACATTCCAGTAGTACACGCACCGTGACTAGGCAAGGAAACAAAACTCAAATTACAGGCTGTTTACACAGACTGGTTATAAATTTTAAAATGGAATTTCATTGCATTGGAAAATAATCATTATTATATTAACTTACACGCACATGTCGTGTCAATTAAAGGACCACACTCGCCCAAAATGCATTGCGGGCGAGCACTGTACCGGCGCCATTTTCTGTAATACAGATAAGACGTACTTTCCGATTATATTCTATCATCGTACTGGATCATTGTAATCCGCAGAGACAGGCTGCTATAGATACCTTCTTGATGTTCTTTCAGAATCTATAGTTTGTACTTTACGTATATTTGGTAGTTTTCCTTCGCCATTTACGAACATGAAGCGTTCAAACAGAGGACGTCCGGCGCGTAAGGAAAGTTGCCATGTTGTATGGCTTACAATTTCTACGCTAAAGTTGTGGAACGAACGTAAAAGAAATCTAGGATTCACAAATAAACCCAATAGTGAATTCGCAGAGGCTCTGCTTCATGGTATTGTGCCAGGGGAAGAAAACAAAGCAACAAGTCGATCGGAATCCAGCAGCCATAAAAATCATCAAACGGGTCGAGGAAAGAAACGTGGAACAAATGTTGTCAATGCTAGCCCGATGCCGTGTAAGTCGAATTATTTTGTTTCCGATGTTGTTTGTTGTTGTACGTATTGAAAGCTGCATGTATACACAAGATGTTGGTGAAGTTGAAGCAAATGGCACTACAGTAGCTACAGCTGTTGCACCTGAAATAATACTTCAACAGCAGAGTATTCAATCATCTAGCTCCAACCCTGTTATTGCCACAGCTGTTGAACCTGAAGTAGAGCCTCCACAGCAGATTGTTCAATCTTGTAGCTCCACTCATGGTATTCTAGATGCTCCTGTTACAACTGATGAAAATACTCCTCTAAATAATACGGAAGTGCTTCAGAAAAAAGTAGAGGATGTCATGAAAGAAGTGTGCAACATGGACAGTGATCTTGATGAATTTTTGGCACATTTAAGAATTCAATTAAGAATTCTTCTAAGTGAAATGTGATTTGCTTCAAAATGACTTTGTTCAGTGCAGGGAAATGCCAAAAAATGCTGGAATAAAATTAATTCTAATATTGTGGTACACACCTTGATTTTAATACATGTACATGAAGCTCTCACTTACTAATGAATTTGATACCAGACTTTCAATTGATAAAATCAGTCAATAGAAATTGAGAGTAAGTAATCTCACAATCTTTCTTATCATTAACATTCCTGAATATAAGGGCTTTAAAAGAACTATGGCTGTTCAGTGCCTTCTGAATCCCATGTATTCTCCATCAGGAGCAGGGTATGTTTGTCTCACTAGTCTAACAACACAAGATGGGCAAACTCTCCGATTGCCTTTGCCCAACTTTCCATATTTCCAAAGGATGTATTGCCTGTATGCAGCCTTGCGATAGCTGTTCATTTCAAATTCAGCAACTTCTGCTCTTATGTCACACCGTGCCCTGATAGCTATATTGAGGACTTCCCTGTCCAAAACGACATTCCGGAACATCTCGTATGAGGTTACACATGCCCTCTTCCCACAGCATTTGTTCTCTTCTTCACTGGCCATATCAACACACACGTTGCAGACACACCAGTCTGGTGATCCATCTTCATCCATTGGGCTGTCAGGTTCAGGGTCCTCGCTATTCACCAGCTGCCTTGCATATTCAAGACTTCCTCTCCCCGTGCATAACACTTCAAGCAGAAGTCTGTTGCGTTGATCCACGGTCAGTGATTCAATGAAGACCTGATAAGAAAAAAAGTACTTTAGATCTATGAAATGCATTTCCAGTGTGAAGTCCAAGGCAGACAATTTTTGTGGTCAGGGGTTTGTATGTTGTGATAGTTTAGACTTCTGCTACGAATTCATTTTTATTTTACTTTTATTGCATTAAAAGATTTTTGAGCAACTGGTACCCGAACAGAAATGAAATGAAGGGGGTCGCTATAATAAGGGAATTATAACTTGAGGATAAACGTTTTCATTCAACAAGGAAAGATCGGGGAAATCATAAACGACAGCAAGATGATAAAATATCAAAAACGGGATTGAATTTTAAGACGCGATACGAAATGTTTCCAGTAGAAAAACGTAAATTAGAAGGGGTGCATTAAAAACTATTAGACTTGACTACAAAACTGGTGCAAGGACAGGAGGAAAATAAGTAAAATATTAGAATTTTCATTACAACTTTGACAATAGCTACACCAGTACACTGAAATTATGAAACACTTTACCTGAATACTTTCTCTTTCGCGTTCAACGGCTAACTGGTGCCTTTCGAAAGCGCTGCTAGGGCGTTGATTTGTTGCAGTATTGCCTGGAGAATCGGCAGCAGGTACAGATTCCACAGATTCCTTATTGTTTCTGCACGGCTTTGCAGAACTGCCACATACACAAGTCGCCGCGCACCTCAAACCAGCATCACGACAAAGACATCCACGAAATTTCCCACTCTTCCTGCTACAAGTGTTTTTGCACTGGCAAGTCTGTTCAAAATCATTGGAAAAATTATGTTTATTACATACCTATTGGGAAATATTGCCAAAATCGATGGAACTCACCACTCGTGAACCTTCGCGAGAAGTTCCCGGTAACGCAGTGTTTCGATGCGACACCGCTATACGACCAACTGGAGACCCGTAACAGTTTATCAGTCCTTCACCAGCATTACTATCCTCGCTATCATTCGTCACATTAACTGAAGATTCTTCGTTTTCTTCCATCTTGTAGCTGAGTGAAGTGGAATAAAGTTTTTGACTTGAGATTTCTCGCGCTTCACGCACGTGTGTATGACAAGTCGACATGGGAGAAATGTCCGCGAATTCCCGGATAATAACAATCACAAAGGCGCGCAAAGCACACTGGTTGCGTGTGGTCCTTTAATTTCTACAGTCTGTTGCACAAGGAAGCCATTAAATGAAAGTTCACTAAAATCATCTGTCCCAAATTGACACTGACTCAGACTTGTTGGTTGTAATATGTATAATAATACACATGAAAAAATTACTCGTAACAAGTAACAAGTAACAAGTAACAAGTAACAAGTAACAAGTAACAAGTAACAAGTAACAAGTAACAAGTAACAAGTAACAAGTAACAAGTAACAAGTAACAAGTAACAAGTAACAAGTAACAAGTAACAAGTAACAAGTAACAAGTAACAAGTAACAAGTAACAAGTAACAAGTAACAAGTAACAAGTAACAAGTAACAAGTAACAAGTAACAAGTAACAAGTAACAAGTAACAAGTAACAAGTAACAAGTAACAAGTAACAAGTAACAAGTAACAAGTAACAAGTAACAAGTAACAAGTAACAAGTAACAAGTAACAAGTAACAAGTAACAAGTAACAAGTAACAAGTAACAAGTAACAAGTAACAAGTAACAAGTAACAAGTAACAAGTAACAAGTAACAAGTAACAAGTAACAAGTAACAAGTAACAAGTAACAAGTAACAAGTAACAAGTAACAAGTAATAAGTAATAAGTAACAAGTAACAAGTAACAAGTAACAAGTAACAAGTAACAAGTAACAAGTAACAAGTAACAAGTAATAAGTAATAAGTAATAAGTAATAAGTAATAAGTAATAAGCAATAAGTAAAAGTCAAACGTTGGTCTATTTCACTCTACATGTAGGTAATCATTTGGTTTATGTGAAACAGAAACCCTTGTTGGTGAACGAGGGTATCGCTGCTGCAAGGAGTTAGGTCCGGCGCAAAGGATAATGGTGTTTGATGGCAGTATTGAGCATATAAGATGTATAACGGAGCACGAAGACTACACAGCTCTTACGAACAAGACTGTGTTGTCGATGGTTGGCCCGCTGAGATGCAGAAATGCAAGATATTACCGACGTTTCGCTAATCAGTCGGAGAACGAGTAAACTTACAGTCTTATGTATTATCTGTATAAAGTGGGAAAGACATAAAAGGGATTCACTTGTTTTGTTGTAAGTGTTTGCTGCTGTGTGTGACTGTTCAGCACATCTGTTACTCTATTCCAGCAAGACAGGATTGAACTGTAATAGAGAATGTTCATTCAGCTACAAATGTCAATTTTTAATAAGTTCAGATATTTTAGAGCAGTGGCTTATCGATGGTTCGAGAGATGGATTGGTGGACCCATGGGATTGGAAAATAGCCGGCCTCTTTCTGTGTGTCTACCACCGAATAACAAGCGAGCAATCCTCTGGACGATCATAGCGCTACACTCCGGCTGAAGAAAGGCCATGAGCCCTACCATGGTTTAATAAATGTTTTCTTTTTTTTGTGTTTGATACATACATGTAAACATATTATAGACAGTGAAAAACAGTACAATACCTCCTTTATTGCAATTATTGTTCAAATACTTTGAAATCAACAACACAGCAAGGTTGTAAAAATTTAATATGGCACCAAGGCTTTGGAACTACTAAATCAAAAGAAATTGTCCATTTATTCCATTACCCCAACATAGTTACTTTTGTTTTAGTCCCGAAAGTCTCGCAACCATATTAAAATGTCGATACAACCAAATCGGCCTATTGTATAGTCATATAAAAATAAACTTCAATGCCGGCATGTTCTGTCTCAAATGTTCAAGTAAGACATAATAGATGTCTTTTTTTTTTTCAAATTTCTTCTTTGACTATTACTTAGGGTTACAGAGAGACACTACCAGTTCACACTTTATTTGTTCAGTGCTGAATTTTGGTTTTCTTGGAGAACATTAGGCGGTTAGGTTAGATGCCAAACATCGATTCTGCGGATGTCCTCTTCTAGGGTAACCACATTTTGTGCAAGTGTGAGCTTTCTTCCTGGGTGGCTCACTACTTGTTTTTCACTCACGGCTTTCAAGAGCAATCTGTGCTTCAGCTGTGAAAGAAATGACTTACATACTTTCAGACTTCTAGGCTACCAAACCCTCATAGAATATCTCATGCAAGATAGTTTTTGGAAGCAGATGCCATTAAATATAGAAAATATAACATGGAAACATGTAGTTATAACTTGTTATTAGTCACTTGAAGAAATACCTTGTGAATGTAATGGTATCTCCACAATTTTTTTTTTCTTTTCAAATGCTGCTAAACTGCAGTTGCAGTATCCACTCTGTCTGGGAATTGGCTGTTGAGGGGTTCTGGTACCATAGACTTGTATTATTTTAGAAACTGGAAGTGGGAAGCCAGCTTAATGCTTCCCAAATTGAGAACTGAGACTGCAAGGAAGTCTTTTTTTATTTAAACTGATCAAAAAAAAAATATTGACTTGGTCATGAACTCATATTTTAGAATTCTATAGATCAAAAGCTTTTTATTATAAGTTCGTGACTGTATTTGGGCTTTTTAGGCGTTTCTTTTTTTTGCAGGGACCTCATTGATATCAGCATTTTTTGCTGAAGAGTTCACCCTGGTTAAATAACATTAATATTGTTATTGTTGTTGTTGTTGTTGTTGTTGTTTTGCAACCTTTCTCACAAACTCCTCTCCCAGTTTAAATTTGGGGTATGTGACTTTGATGTGGTCACCTCCATCTTAAGACTGATTAGTCTCCCTCTTCACATTTTCATTAAAATGAAGGCTAGCAAATACATGCCTATAAAGGTATCAAAATCAATTACAATCACAATGCCCGTGTGTGAAATAATTTAATCTGATGTATTGTTGACTTATTTTTTTAGTTATAGTCATACCAATAAAATGTCCCTAACCAAGAGAAATTTATCATCTTGGGATGCCAGTGGTTGAGGGTGGAATGAAAACCCTCAAGGCAGTTAGTTTGGTCTTCAGGGGACAGTTTCTTCAAGTCATTAATGAGACTTGACTTGTCATATGCCCTGGTTCCTTTCAAATGGTTTCACACTTGTCAGCAACTAATAATAACACTTGTCAGCAACTAATAATAACAATAATAATAATAATAATAATAATAATAATAATAATAACAACAACAACAACAACAACAACAACAATAATAATAATAATAACAATAATAATAATAATAATAATAATAATAATAAACTAATATTTTACGAGGAGGCCTCCAATCACCTAGTGGTGGTTTTCAGGTGGGTCCTTTTGAAAATAAAGTGTAAAACATACATTAAAAGTCTAAAAATATATAAGAGATAAAAGTTAAAAACATAAGGCTACAATTAAGGTTTAAAACTAGAACTAGTGCTAAAAGTATATTGTAAACTAAGGTTAGAAATGATCAAGGAAAAGCTGCTTCAGTTTGTATTTAAAAATTCTTTTCGGCACAAGTTTCTTTAGCTCAGTTGGCAGTGAGGCCTAATCGGTTAGTGCTTTATAGTACGTTTTATTTTTGCCCCATTCAGTTCTTGGCTTGCTAATGACGGGCATGTAACCATTTCGGGTAACTAACATGGCAAGAGCATTCTTCGTGATATGTACGCTCGTGATACCCTAGAGCAGGTACTCTGGTAAATATCCGTGGCTGGATCTGTGCAAACTATATATATATATATATATATATATATATATATATATATATATATATATATATATATATATATATATATATTAGTTAAAAAGAGACCGAAATAGGACAACTTTTGGTTTAAAAATTTAAAAATATAAAACTTTATAAAACGTTTCGGTCTCTCGACCTTCGTCAGTTACAAAAGAGTACGTAAACAACTTACAACTTAAATACAGTTTTTACAACAATGAATAATTAAGAAGTTACGTAACGAACGGACAAAATACAATAGGTATGCAAAAATGCAAAACAACAACGACAAAGAAATAAATTAACTAGCGACAAAAAATGAAGAAATAATACGTGATTGTCACAGCGCAACAGGATCCCCATAAAGGGCCTCTGAATCAACACACGCCCAAATCCTAACAAAATCCCCAAGAAGGGCCAGTAAACAATAAGTAATAATATCCCAACCAAGAGCCTTTGAAAGACCCGGCTAGCACAAAAATAACAGAATCCCCAAAGGGGGCCCCTGAACGCTGAGACAACCACAATTAGGGCTAAATTATTTAGTGCTTGCACAAAGACTAGTTAGAATACACCTTAAGAAAGTCGCAACATATTGCTGGAAGCCCGCTAAAATCAAGAATAGTGGATGCGATTTTTAGAATGAAATTCTTGTCTTTTATTTAGTCCAAAAGGTGATAGAGAAAATAACTGCGCACTCCAGTATGCTTCTTTCGTGATTAGTAGATGTTCAGTGTTTTCGGACGTGCTTGTTTGAATTTGGTCAATACATTGAAATGTAAAGTCCGATAACACATGTGGAGTTCGATTAAAATGAATGGCAACTTCGCATGTTTTTTTATTCGTTTTCATGGATGATTTGTGATTTCTAAATCTAACCTTAAATTCTGTAGTAGTAGAGCCGACATATTGGAGATTGCATTTCTTGCAATGAATTAAGTAAATCACATTCGATGAATTACACGAGAGTTCCTGCCGAACAAAATACATTTTACCAGTTTGTGCGCTAGAAAAAGTTCGGGAATTGACAAAGAAGTTCTTACAAAGATCGCATCTGGTTTTATCACAAGTGAAACATCCCGCCGCGGGAATCTCAACTGATTGAGAAGAGCCCTTTCTACACCTAGAAGGCGCCAAAATTTCTTTGAGGTTCTTAGACCTGCGGAACGATGAAATAATTGATTTAGGTGGAAAAAGCTATTTAAGTTTTGGAGAAGAGAGCAAAAGATGAAAGTGCTTTCTAATTAACCCATTAATAGGTGGTAAATTAGGGTTGTAAGTGAGAACTAGAGGAAAAATCTTTTTAGACTCTCTGACTTTGGCTTTAAGTAAGTCATTTCTTGGAATACTCGCTGCCCTAGAAAATTCACGTGAGACCAAGTCTGCCGGATATCCCTGATCCACTAGGTAGCCCTTGTACTCCTCCAGCCTTTTAGTAAGAAAATTTTCCTCAGAACAATTTCTACGCAGTCTCGAAGCGACTCCAAAAGGAATGGCTTTGAAGACATGCTTGGGATGGGCACTGGATGGAGGAAGATACAGGTGGCTATCAGTGGGTTTTGAGTAAACATCCGTTTAAAACATCAGCGTTCAGGGGCCCCCTTTGGGGATTCTGTTATTTTTGTGCTAGCCGGGTCTTTCAAAGGCTCTTGGTTGGGATATTATTACTTATTGTTTACTGGCCCTTCTTGGGGATTTTGTTAGGATTTGGGCGTGTGTTGATTCAGAGGCCCTTTATGGGGATCCTGTTGCGCTGTGACAATCACGTATTATTTCTTCATTTTTTGTCGCTAGTTAATTTATTTCTTTGTCGTTGTTGTTTTGCATTTTTGCATACCTATTGTATTTTGTCCGTTCGTTACGTAACTTCTTAATTATTCATTGTTGTAAAAACTGTATTTAAGTTGTAAGTTGTTTACGTACTCTTTTGTAACTGACGAAGGTCGAGAGACCGAAACGTTTTATAAAGTTTTATATTTTTAAATTTTTAAACCAAAGTTGTCCTATTTCGGTCTCTTTTTAACTAATTTTTATCATTCACCGAATCAGGACTGGGAATCCTTGTGATCCTTTTGGTTTCCATCTTTGTTGGCTCAGGAAGCACTCTTAACCGTCTATATATATATATATATATATATATATATATATATATATATATATATATATATATATAGTATATATATATATATATATATATATATGTATACTGAATATGTTGTCCGATTTGCCCTCGAGAGTGCTCGACAGTATTGGAGCTTCGTCTAGAAGAAAAGTGGACTGGACTAGCTTTCGTTCATTTATTCGATCTACAGAACTGTTTCGTGGGAGTGTTTCCCACTCGTCAGGATCTAAATGACAACGTTAATTACTTGGCTTTTTATAGAGTTCCCTTGGAATCACGCGTGCATTTACAATATTAGGTGGTTTTAAGTAAGAATTTGTTTACATGCCTGCAAGTGCTCGCAAGTTCTGTTCTTTTGTTAAGGGTGGCAAGTTCTCGTTTACATATAATGTAAAACTTTTCTAGGGTGCACAATTTGCATCTTTTAGTTGCATTGGAATATGACTGCGCCCTGTCAAGGATTTTCCATTTAATCGTGTAATCTACTTTAGCTTTCTTTAACTGCCATACGTGTTTGCTGAGCTCCGTTTGGTTACTGTACGCTTCGTTTCTAAACGATTGTTTATGGTTGGCGAATCTAGACTTGAAGTCCGTTTCGGTTAATCCCACATAGCATTCACTCCCCTGCTCTGTTATTACGGTGGCTTGGTATACGATGCCCCTTGTGAGGCACTGGTTCTCTAGTGGGCAGTCTTCTTTCTTTCGGCAATTACAAAGACTGGCGTCGGTTATGTTCTCCCCTGAATTGGTTTGCTTCAGCAGGCGCTTATTATGTGTGTCAATTGTGCTCTTGGCATTGGGCATACAGCTGTAAGATAGTTTAAGAGTGTTTGCGGTTGAATATGGGTCAAAAATAAAACGTACTATAAAGCACTAACCGATTGGGCCTCACTGCCAACTGAGCTAAAGAAACTTATGCCGAAAAGAATTTTTAAATACAAACTGAAGCAGTTTTTCCTTGATCATTTCTAACCTTAGTTTACAATATACTTTTAGCACTAGTTCTAGTTTTAAACCTTAATTGTAGCCTTATGTTTTTAACTTTTATCTCTTGTATATTTTTAGACTTTTAATGTATGTTTTACACTTTATTTTCAAAAGGACCCACCTGAAAACCACCACTAGGTGATTGGAGGCCTCCTCGTAAAATATTAGTTTATTATTATTATTATTATTATTATTATTATTGTTATTATTATTATTATTGTTGTTGTTGTTGTTGTTGTTGTTGTTATTATTATTATTATTATTATTATTATTATTATTATTGTTATTATTAGTTGCTGACAAGTGTTATTATTAGTTGCTGACAAGTGTGAAACCATTTGAAAGGAACCAGGGCATATGACAAGTCAAGTCTCATTAATGACTTGGAGAAACTGTCCGCTGAAGACCAAACTAACTGCCTTGAGGGTTTTCATGCCACCCTCAACCACTGGCATCCCAAGATGATAAATTTCTCTTGGTTAGGGACATTTTAATGGTATGACTATAACTAAAAAAATAAATCAACAATACATCAGATTAAATTATTTCACACACTGGCATTGTGATTGTAATTGATTTTGATACCTTTATAGGCATGTATTTGCTAGCCTTCATTTTAATGAAAATGTGAAGAGGGAGACTAATCAGTCTTAAGATGGAGGTGACCACATCAAAGTCAAATACCCCAAATTTAAACTGGGAGAGGAGTTTGTGAGAAAGGTTGCAAAACAACAACAACAACAACAACAACAATAACAATATTAATGTTATTTAACCAGGGTGAACTCTTCAGCAAAAAATGCTGATATCAATGAGGTCCCTGCAAAAAAAAGAAACGCCTAAAAAGCCCAAATACAGTCACCAACTTATAATAAAAAGCTTTTGATCTATATAATTCTAAAATATGAGTTCATGACCAAGTCAATATTTTTTTTTGATCAGTTTAAATAAAAAAAGACTTCCTTGCAGTCTCAGTTCTCAATTTGGGAAGCATTAAGCTGGCTTCCCACTTCCAGTTTCTAAAATAGTACAAGTCTATGGTACCAGAACCCCTCAACAGCCAATTCCCAGACAGAGTGGATACTGCAACTGCAGTTTAGCAGCATTTGAAAAGGAAAAAAAAATTGTGGAGACACCATTACATTCACAAGGTATTTCTCAAGTGACTAATAACAAGTTATAACTGCATGTTTCCATGTTATATTTTCTATATTTAATGGCATCTGCTTCCAAAAACTATCTTGCATGAGATATTCTATGAGGGTTTGATAGCCTAGAAGTCTGAAAGTATGTAAGTCATTTCTTTCACAGCTGAAGCACAGATTGCTCTTGAAAGCCGTGAGTGAAAAACAAGTAGTGAGCCACCCAGGAAGAAAGCTCACACTTGCACAAAATGTGGTTACCCTAGAAGAGGACATCCGCAGAATCGATGTTTGGCATCTAACCTAACCGCCTAATGTTCTCCAAGAAAACCAAAATTCAGCACTGAACAAATAAAGTGTGAACTGGTAGTGTCTCTCTGTAACCCTAAGTAATAGTCAAAGAAGAAATTTAAAAAAAAAAAGACATCTATTATGTCTTACTTGAACATTTGAGACAGAACATGCCGGCATTGAAGTTTATTTTTATATGACTATACAATAGGCCGATTTGGTTGTATCGACATTTTAATATGGTTGCGAGACTTTCGGGACTAAAACAAAAGTAACTATGTTGGGATAATGGAATAAATGGACAATTTCTTTTGATTTAGTAGTTCCAAAGCCTTGGTGCCATATTAAATTTTTACAATCTTGCTGTGTTGTTGATTTCAAAGTATTTGAACAATAATTGCAATAAAGGAGGCTATTGTACTGTTTTTCACTGTCTATAATATGTTTACATGTATGTATCAAACACACAAAAAAAGAAAACATTTATTAAACCATGGCAGGGCTCATGGCCTTTCTTCAGCCGGAGTGTAGCGCTATGATCGTCCCGATGATTGCTCGCTTCTTATTCGGTGGTAGACACACAGAGAGAGGCCGGCTATTTTCCAATTCCATGGGTCCACAAATCCATCTCTCGAACCATCGATAAGCCACTGCTCTAAAATATCTGAAATTATTAAAAATTGACATTTGTAGCTGAATGAACATTCTCTGTTACAGTTCAATCCTGTCTTGCTGGAATAGAGTAACAGATGTGCTGAACAGTCACACACAGCAACAAACACTTACAACAAAACAAGTGAATCCCTTTTATGTCTTTCCCACTTTATACAGATAATACATAAGACTGTAAGTTTACTCGTTCTCCGACTGATTAGCGAAACGTCGGTAAGATCTTGCACTTCTGCATCTCAGCGGGCCAACCATCGACAACACAGTCTTGTTCGTAAGAGCTGTGTAGTCTTCGTGCTCCGTTATACATCTTATATGCTCAATACTGCCATCAAACACCATTATCCTTTGCGCCGGACCTAACTCCTTGCAGCAGCGATACCCTCGTTCACCAACAAGGGTTTCTGTTTCACATAAACCAAATGATTACCTACATGTAGAGTGAAATAGACCAACGTTTGACTTTTACTTATTGCTTATTACTTATTACTTATTACTTATTACTTATTACTTATTACTTGTTACTTGTTACTTGTTACTTGTTACTTGTTACTTGTTACTTGTTACTTGTTACTTGTTACTTATTACTTATTACTTGTTACTTGTTACTTGTTACTTGTTACTTGTTACTTGTTACTTGTTACTTGTTACTTGTTACTTGTTACTTGTTACTTGTTACTTGTTACTTGTTACTTGTTACTTGTTACTTGTTACTTGTTACTTGTTACTTGTTACTTGTTACTTGTTACTTGTTACTTGTTACTTGTTACTTGTTACTTGTTACTTGTTACTTGTTACTTGTTACTTGTTACTTGTTACTTGTTACTTGTTACTTGTTACTTGTTACTTGTTACTTGTTACTTGTTACTTGTTACTTGTTACTTGTTACTTGTTACTTGTTACTTGTTACTTGTTACTTGTTACTTGTTACTTGTTACTTGTTACTTGTTACTTGTTACTTGTTACTTGTTACTTGTTACTTGTTACTTGTTACTTGTTACTTGTTACTTGTTACTTGTTACTTGTTACTTGTTACTTGTTACGAGTAATTTTTTCATGTGTATTATTATACATATTACAACCAACAAGTCTGAGTCAGTGTCAATTTGGGACAGATGATTTTAGTGAACTTTCATTTAATGGCTTCCTTGTGCAACAGACTGTAGAAATTAAAGGACCACACGCAACCAGTGTGCTTTGCGCGCCTTTGTGATTGTTATTATCCGGGAATTCGCGGACATTTCTCCCATGTCGACTTGTCATACACACGTGCGTGAAGCGCGAGAAATCTCAAGTCAAAAACTTTATTCCACTTCACTCAGCTACAAGATGGAAGAAAACGAAGAATCTTCAGTTAATGTGACGAATGATAGCGAGGATAGTAATGCTGGTGAAGGACTGATAAACTGTTACGGGTCTCCAGTTGGTCGTATAGCGGTGTCGCATCGAAACACTGCGTTACCGGGAACTTCTCGCGAAGGTTCACGAGTGGTGAGTTCCATCGATTTTGGCAATATTTCCCAATAGGTATGTAATAAACATAATTTTTCCAATGATTTTGAACAGACTTGCCAGTGCAAAAACACTTGTAGCAGGAAGAGTGGGAAATTTCGTGGATGTCTTTGTCGTGATGCTGGTTTGAGGTGCGCGGCGACTTGTGTATGTGGCAGTTCTGCAAAGCCGTGCAGAAACAATAAGGAATCTGTGGAATCTGTACCTGCTGCCGATTCTCCAGGCAATACTGCAACAAATCAACGCCCTAGCAGCGCTTTCGAAAGGCACCAGTTAGCCGTTGAACGCGAAAGAGAAAGTATTCAGGTAAAGTGTTTCATAATTTCAGTGTACTGGTGTAGCTATTGTCAAAGTTGTAATGAAAATTCTAATATTTTACTTATTTTCCTCCTGTCCTTGCACCAGTTTTGTAGTCAAGTCTAATAGTTTTTAATGCACCCCTTCTAATTTACGTTTTTCTACTGGAAACATTTCGTATCGCGTCTTAAAATTCAATCCCGTTTTTGATATTTTATCATCTTGCTGTCGTTTATGATTTCCCCGATCTTTCCTTGTTGAATGAAAACGTTTATCCTCAAGTTATAATTCCCTTATTATAGCGACCCCCTTCATTTCATTTCTGTTCGGGTACCAGTTGCTCAAAAATCTTTTAATGCAATAAAAGTAAAATAAAAATGAATTCGTAGCAGAAGTCTAAACTATCACAACATACAAACCCCTGACCACAAAAATTGTCTGCCTTGGACTTCACACTGGAAATGCATTTCATAGATCTAAAGTACTTTTTTTCTTATCAGGTCTTCATTGAATCACTGACCGTGGATCAACGCAACAGACTTCTGCTTGAAGTGTTATGCACGGGGAGAGGAAGTCTTGAATATGCAAGGCAGCTGGTGAATAGCGAGGACCCTGAACCTGACAGCCCAATGGATGAAGATGGATCACCAGACTGGTGTGTCTGCAACGTGTGTGTTGATATGGCCAGTGAAGAAGAGAACAAATGCTGTGGGAAGAGGGCATGTGTAACCTCATACGAGATGTTCCGGAATGTCGTTTTGGACAGGGAAGTCCTCAATATAGCTATCAGGGCACGGTGTGACATAAGAGCAGAAGTTGCTGAATTTGAAATGAACAGCTATCGCAAGGCTGCATACAGGCAATACATCCTTTGGAAATATGGAAAGTTGGGCAAAGGCAATCGGAGAGTTTGCCCATCTTGTGTTGTTAGACTAGTGAGACAAACATACCCTGCTCCTGATGGAGAATACATGGGATTCAGAAGGCACTGAACAGCCATAGTTCTTTTAAAGCCCTTATATTCAGGAATGTTAATGATAAGAAAGATTGTGAGATTACTTACTCTCAATTTCTATTGACTGATTTTATCAATTGAAAGTCTGGTATCAAATTCATTAGTAAGTGAGAGCTTCATGTACATGTATTAAAATCAAGGTGTGTACCACAATATTAGAATTAATTTTATTCCAGCATTTTTTGGCATTTCCCTGCACTGAACAAAGTCATTTTGAAGCAAATCACATTTCACTTAGAAGAATTCTTAATTGAATTCTTAAATGTGCCAAAAATTCATCAAGATCACTGTCCATGTTGCACACTTCTTTCATGACATCCTCTACTTTTTTCTGAAGCACTTCCGTATTATTTAGAGGAGTATTTTCATCAGTTGTAACAGGAGCATCTAGAATACCATGAGTGGAGCTACAAGATTGAACAATCTGCTGTGGAGGCTCTACTTCAGGTTCAACAGCTGTGGCAATAACAGGGTTGGAGCTAGATGATTGAATACTCTGCTGTTGAAGTATTATTTCAGGTGCAACAGCTGTAGCTACTGTAGTGCCATTTGCTTCAACTTCACCAACATCTTGTGTATACATGCAGCTTTCAATACGTACAACAACAAACAACATCGGAAACAAAATAATTCGACTTACACGGCATCGGGCTAGCATTGACAACATTTGTTCCACGTTTCTTTCCTCGACCCGTTTGATGATTTTTATGGCTGCTGGATTCCGATCGACTTGTTGCTTTGTTTTCTTCCCCTGGCACAATACCATGAAGCAGAGCCTCTGCGAATTCACTATTGGGTTTATTTGTGAATCCTAGATTTCTTTTACGTTCGTTCCACAACTTTAGCGTAGAAATTGTAAGCCATACAACATGGCAACTTTCCTTACGCGCCGGACGTCCTCTGTTTGAACGCTTCATGTTCGTAAATGGCGAAGGAAAACTACCAAATATACGTAAAGTACAAACTATAGATTCTGAAAGAACATCAAGAAGGTATCTATAGCAGCCTGTCTCTGCGGATTACAATGATCCAGTACGATGATAGAATATAATCGGAAAGTACGTCTTATCTGTATTACAGAAAATGGCGCCGGTACAGTGCTCGCCCGCAATGCATTTTGGGCGAGTGTGGTCCTTTAATTGACACGACATGTGCGTGTAAGTTAATATAATAATGATTATTTTCCAATGCAATGAAATTCCATTTTAAAATTTATAACCAGTCTGTGTAAACAGCCTGTAATTTGAGTTTTGTTTCCTTGCCTAGTCACGGTGCGTGTACTACTGGAATGTGAACATTGAATGTAGGCTTTAAAAAAGTAACTCTATGGAGGCAATATATCCACGACTTCTTCATAGTTTCCATTGATTTTTACTGGGATGATTTACGGTACCAGATTTTCATCCCTGACGAAAAAAAGACCACCCAGTGCGCGCAGTATCCACATCCGCAGTACAACCATAACTAAAAATACCTTTAGAGGGACTGCCTTGCCAACAAGAACCTCTATGTGGTTTAAATTTTATATATATGCCCTTCATCATATTGAGTGCACCAATTATCGACAGCTGAGTAATACTATTTTAGAGTGCCAAAGACTAAAGTATCAAAAAATCATTTTACACATTTTTAGCAGAAGATCTGAGAAGTTTTGAGCGGATATGCAATTAAGCTTTAGGCTAAGTCCCTGTCCACACTAAATGCACGGAGATTTCAGTCTTAGAGTGTCCTCACCACGCCAAAGAAAATTTAAAATTGCAACTATCACCAGTAATTTTTGATTTGAGGAAATCTTTCACAGGGAAATTAAATTATTACCTTAATTACATCGTTGTCGGAAAACTAGGTTTTGGATGTGTTTTACATCCACACGAAAACGAAAAGGAAGTGTTTTTAAATTTCTTCTCGTTTGAGAAACTCTATTTTTGTGACGGAGTAATGAGGACGGTAGGATGTGATGATTCCTTGTCTTTTTTTAGATTGTATGTTCACATCTGCCCACGTGCGACGTTATTATTCTTAACAGGGATCGAGGATAAGGGATAAAGTCCTACTAATGATAACTGTGAACAGAAGGCAAGATAACTTAATTGTTTTACTTTAAAACATGCTATAGAGGTCACGAGTAGCTATGCAGGAAAGAAAAATGCTTAACCTTTGTCAGGAAAAAATGGTATATAATAACTAATTTAAAAATTGCAACTTTGAGGTTGCGTGGATAATTAATTTCTTGGCTACACGGCATTCATTCTTTTTTTTTGCCTGGAAAACTGCGAGACTCGCCCCCAAAAATTACATCTTGCAGGTTATGCTATTTGTACTCACCCTCGCTATTTATTTATTTATTTATTTATTATCACCCGACCATCCTGCTGACCACCATTGCTGGATTAGCAAACTACAAACAATTTTCTTAATTAAAAAAAAATAATAAGGCGGGGGGCTCACATAAAATTATGTAAAAAAACAGAATTTTTTTTTTTTCATTGGAATTCGAATTTTAAGGTATTGAAGCTTTATTCTCAAAATTCCTATTACTGTAAGTTTATGGCTCGTTCCATACGAGTTATTTTCGCCATTGAGAAAAACCGATATCTTGACAACGATTTGTCCCATATATTGAGCTGAAATTTTTTTTTATGATTTGTCTTTCCATGTAAGGTTCTGTGTTTTAAGCATAAAACTTTTTTTTTTTTTTTATCTAGTGTATTTTGTCCAAGTTATGCATTAAGACGTGTTAATCAAGGTAGTTTTGACTGAGATACGGCGGTTTAAAAACATCAAAATTAACAAAATGTATGGCCATCCGGACGCTTTGTCGGACAGCGTCCGGATGGCCCTCCCTTTCTTTGTAAATTTTGACATTTTCCAATGGCTGCATCTTGCTTACTATGTGGATCAATAGCTGCTAATCCCATAATTTATTTAACAGACTCGTACCTAGTCCTTTACCGTTTGAAATCAGGCAATATCAATGTTTGTTTGTGCCATGCTGAGCGCCATAACTTTGGATCAGTATTCTCTATTGTTTTATAATTCCTAGGCGGTACATTTTGTTATGTTTTACCAAAGAGGTTATGGGGTAGTTAAAAGTCCTTTTATTGGCAGTATATTTAAATAGAAATTGAATCACTATAATCACGGGATGCATCAGCGCAGAAAACGTTCTTAAAGTGCAGAAAGTATGGTAATTTTTTTTCCAATTAATTCTTTCTACTAGAAGTTGTCACAAAATAATGGTAAATATCATTATTAAGAATTAAATATATGTGATATAAATAGCATTCTCTTTGATGAATTACTCAGTTTATTCAATACAAATACAAATTTTAGTATATTTAATACCAGTGTACATTAATTCACTCCTGTGAAAATCAAGACTGTGTTTTATAAAGTCTAAAATAGTCTACACAAAGTAGTGTGTCGTGGTAAGGTCTCGAGTTAAGGAGAAGCGTGTTTCTAACCGAGAATTTCATGGAAAGAAAAAGAGACGTGACGATGTAAGATGACCTTTAACTGTTTTTATTGAGAAACCGTGGTCTGTTATGAAAATTAACAAAGTGCGAATACAGGATGACGCCTACTGTAAACTGCCTCTTGGAAGTCAATCATAACGCAATAGTAAGAAAATTATGATAGTACTGACCAGGTTTTTTTTTTCTTTTCTTTTTTTTTTAAAGAATACTTCTTTCACTTCTTCATCATTTCAAATTCATTTCCATATTTCGGCAAACGTGTTTATTACTATTGGAGTCGAGATGAAGTTTTTTCATTTTTATTTACTGATATTTTGCATCACTGCCACTGGAAGTTGCAGCTTTTTAATTATAAGTTAAGACTTCCTGTCAGAGACATTTCTTGGATTAGTAGTTCTAAATTCCCATCTCGCCAACTTTCGCGGGTATTAGATTGCATATGGTGGTATTGCGCAATTCTCGGTACATTTCTTTAATTTAAAATTCTTGTATTGGCTGGTAACATTCATGTTAACTGGTAGCCATCCATCGACTTCTACTAGAAGAAAATAAAAAAGGTTTATAAAAATACAAGGGTTCCAGTTTGTTTACTGATTTACCCGTTGTAAAACAAATAAGTGAAAGCGTGCTGTAACAGTCCGTACGTATCTGCCATTACAATGGGTGAGGATATAGACTTTATAATGTCTGATTCTCTTGATTATTTCCAAATGAATTTCACAATATGTTTGAGCAAAAGCTGATTCATTACTGATGGTTTAAATTATAAAAAAATTTTCTCTTTGTAGAGAAGATATATTTTAATATGTAGATAGTGTCCCCAAATGTATTTTATGTCAAGCTAAATTTTCTTTAGTTCATTTTAAGAATATTCTTGGAGCTTTAAAAGTAGTATATACCATTGCTTTATGATTTTCAGTTCGTGTTAACAATTTATTTAAGGGCCGTAGTCAGCCACATCTTTGG
>JAHPZR010017542.1:0-37500 GCA_019787425.1 Platygyra sinensis
ACCTCAGAAGGAAAGGTAATATTTAATTTTGGAGAATGATTATGTCACATGAAAACCAAGAATTGCTGAAAGTTTCTTTTGAATTTCAAGAGCCAAAAGTTCACAGGCCCCAGAGTTGGTGCTAGTGTTATATTCTAGGAAAATGTTGCGCTTCATCAAGAACTGTCTGACGTAGCAATCAGCGAGAATGAGGATTCTTTTCTAAGTACAATTTGTATTGACGATATCATTGACCCTGATCTGCAGTCGACCCCTGTGAAAGTGCTGACCTTATGTGGAAGAACAGATGTTTGAATGCCCAAAGCCGAAAGGGAAAGAAGATAACCTACTCCTGAAAAAATGTTTCCACCATTTTGATTTTTGTCTCTACTGGAACTGATAACTAAGATTATGTCATGAATAATTTTACAGTGTAAGTCCACCAATCAGTCCTTTGCATCCAAAATTTGGACACACACATGGGTATTCTCAGATTTGCATATAGGCTCCACCTGCTCCTCCTCCTCTGTTCCTTCATTAAGCCAGGAGCCTGTTTGTAGGCTACAGAATGCTAGAAAAGTTTGTCAATGGCTTAGATGTTTCGTTTTTCAAGCAACAGGGTTCATTTTGGGAAAATTTGAATCTTTGGATTCCAGAATGTCAGATAACAATAAGTCAACAAAGAGTCAGATAAACCTAAACATTGAGCTCAGGAGACAAAACATACAGCGAGGCAAATAGAAGTATTACCTTTCATAAGGATAGTGACACCAGTCTCTGGTGAATTAATCCAGATCTCAACATGCATGACAAGTTGGCTTAAACCACAGTCCAACAGTACAGTGCTGCCTCTTAACTTAAAATATAGACGGTTCTATAGAACACACTCAGTATCCATGCATAGTCAGCCACACTCTTCTGCAGTGATGATTGTCTCTCAATTTAAGGGGGTGAGAAGGAGAGACACACTGGATATGAGTTTATCACTGGTGTTTAAATGCCAGAAACTGGTCATAAACATTTAGGCTGAGTGCAAAACACCAATTATACCTGATCCCATTATTCTTAACTTTAACACTGACTCTTATAAGCCTTAATAAGGGAAACCCATATATGATTAGGGTTTGAACAGTGATTATCTGGAGTATGTTTGTGGGCCAGGTAAGGGTTTGGCAGCATGTTGGGTATTTTGGCATTCAGCATTCAGCATTTTACATATTACTTGTTAAGGGTGCAGGCAATATCTTGGGGTTTTTTTTGGAAAATTGTAGCTTAATTGTTTTCTAAGTTAAGGTTGCCCTGAGTTTGACTTGTGGTACTAAATAAATTATCTTCCTGAAGTTTCAGTTAAATTTCATGCCTGAAAAGCTAAGAATGGTTGGTTGTTCGCTGCATGATTCTTGCAGACTGACTAATTATGAGTTCTTTTTTGTAAGTTTTTTCAAGGGTCACGCAGACGAGATAACTTCCATGAGTCATACAGGATTTCCTACTGATCAGAAGTTTCTGGAATGGTAAACTGATTCATTTTTATGCCATTTATTAGATTTTTATTTTGTGTTTAAGTCAGGAGGATATGGTGTGTTTTTTACAATGTCCTGACTGTAGTAACTTTATGTTGCTTATAACACATTCATTTCATGATATTTTTAATGCTTTGCACTGATCTCTACTGAAACTGGGTAATGTGAAAAACATTACAGACCACATTGATCATATTTCAAAGAACCAAGAGGAGAGGTGAGAATATGGTGTGTAGCAGATTAGTCCAGGATTGAATGCTTATGAGATTCAAATTCCGTATAATAAGCATCATAAAGTGCCCTCCTCATTGGTAAAAAGTCACCAAAACCTGCGCAATTCTGTCAAATATGAAGTAATTTGAAAGTGTCAAAAAACCCTGCCAAATATGAAGTACTAATTAAACAATACTTGCATTCAGTCCTGGACATATTGGATAGTATATTGTCTCAATCAAAACTAAAACTACAAGGGGAAAATTGAGTTAAATAAAATGGTAAAATTAAATGCCTGCTAGTTAAGATCAGATTTCCAAACAGCATGATCACAGTTATGATTTCCTTTGAATAGACTTGATGAATTATAGTGATGAATCTGAGAAGTCATGTGATCAAGAGCTCCCAGCAGGGGACTCCTGTATGAAAAGTTCAGGATGTTCATAAAAAATTGAATTTATTTAATTATCTTCAAAGGAGACCAATCTGCTGGGCAATTGGCTCAATCTTAATTTGACCCCTAAAAATAGCCACTGAAAATGGAATAGATGCTGTTTGGAAAAGGCGCTAGCCTGTCAGTCACAGCTGCCTTTCCCTAATTTTTTCTTTCCTCTCTCCTGATTTTTTTTTGGGGGGGGAGAGGCAGCTGTGACACTGGCTAGAAAGGAACCAGATGACGTTCTAGTAGACCAGGCTTGGGAGACCAGTGGAAACCAGGCCTAAAAATGGAAAGAGGAGTGTTAATGTTTTGTTACGGTGTTCCAATTAAGTGAGGGTTCTCAAGTCAAAATCCTAACAAGATCAGCTACATCACCCAACAAATTAACAGAAGATTTATAATGTTATGATTTGATGGGAGCTGTGGGAATCAACCCAATGAAATTCCTTATTGACTTCTTGCTCTGAAAGGTAAATGTGTTTCTTTGATTACACCCTAACTGATACATTGGAAGCTAAGAACACTGTAAGTCAGAGACCAGAATCCCTGATTTACCCCCTGTACACCCTAAGCAAGATGACCAGCATCTCAAACCGTTTTATATGCGAGTCGTCTTTCTGACCTCCCACCTCCCCCCCCTTCCCACGCCCCCAACCCAGGCAAGAAGTTTACTTTAAAAATGGCATTTAAAAATGTTTCTTAATAATCAAAAGATGAGAAGAGTGCAAGGTCAAGCATCACTTTCTTTCCTAGGCATATTGCATATGGTAAGATCATTGTTGTCTGGTTCTGGCATATACCCGTCCTGCTGGTTGCTGGTTCAGAGATGGTTAAGGTTTGAAACACTCATTTTAAGGTTTGAAATACGCATTTTGTATCAGAAACTTTACCCTCAGAAGTCCAAAAAACACATACTGTAGTGATTACAGGGTTGGACACTTAATTTTGAGAGCACTCGCCATTCGGGCGAGTGACCCTCAAAATGCACTCGCCCGGACCAGTTTTCACTCGCCCAAAAATTCCCCCCCCCCCCCCCTCCCCTTCCAACCCCCGCGTTTTTCCAACCATTTTAGTCATCGTTTATTCCTTGGACAGATCACAGGTAGCTTTCGGGGCTTTTTCCTTCCTTTTTCTCTTCGACTACTTTGGAGACTCTTGAAATATATATCCACATTTTTTTTTTGTACGCGATCAGTTTACGGGAGAACACGCAACGATCAGAAAGCTGGGAAAGTACGGAAAACAATTCGCTTGTAACGTCATCAAGCACTATGGCAGACCGAGGATTATTTCCTCAATGAAAAATTCTACTTAAAGACCTTAAATCCCAAGGAAACACAATGGAAGCACTTACTTTATATTTCAGGTAGATTTTATTGATGAATCTTCGTGAAATCCCTGCAGTTTGCGAGCAAACGTGTCTGTTCTTCTCAGGAGTGGTCTCTATTTTAGGCGCCATATCTACCTGATCACCGGTGGCTCGATAGTGACCAGCAGTATTACTGTGTACAAGTAGATGCGATATGTAATTAGTATATACACACTCAGTGATCTTGGTGTTTTAAGCAATCTGATTGGTTCGCTATCTCTGGCTAATGAGCATTATTCACCCCCTACCGAGTGAATAATGCGTAAGCCAAACAAAAATAAAGCATACTTTTGAATAAAGCATACTTTTGATTCACACTGATTTGAACGGTGTTTAAGGACCATTATTCTAGACTGTCAGGAGGTTTTTTCGAAGATTAACTATAGATTTTCCATGTTCAAAGATTCTGTAAATAGTTTCGTGAATTCGCGTATGCTTTGTACAGCTTGCACGTTTTCCACGCATGAATTGAGAGGTCAATTAAATCGATTTTTAATGGTTTCCTTCGGAAATGTTGTTGAGATCACTTCCTGTGTATATACTAAAACAATTATTCTTCTCAATCTCGGTGAATAGTGGCAGAATATTTACCTCGATTTCAAAGAATAATTGCTAATTATCACTAGAGGGAAGCCATATTGTTTAGCCGAATGTAGTATGTCACTAAAATTTGCCTTTCGGAATACAAAACTTTGTAAAATAGAAATGGTAAGTTTATGTTTAGGAATTTTCTTGCCAAAATGGAGTGTAAAACCATTATTTTGATATTTAAATAATTTCTTGGTGACAAAAATTGCACTCGCCAAATGGGCAAGTGATCGAGAATTTGCACTCGCCCGA
Source organism: Platygyra sinensis (assembly GCA_019787425.1). Taxonomy (NCBI): domain Eukaryota; kingdom Metazoa; phylum Cnidaria; class Anthozoa; order Scleractinia; family Merulinidae; genus Platygyra; species Platygyra sinensis. Next base: position 4,364 of record JAHPZR010017542.1, read on the forward strand.
CACTTTTCACACTCGCCTGGGCGAGCGGGCGAGTGCTAATGTTTGACACTGTGATTATTTTGATTTAGCTCCCTCCTTCCAATAAGTGCCCCCTTTTGAAGAAGTGCCCCCTTCAAAAATTAATGTTATTTTACAGATAAGCTCCACTGTTCCAATAAGTGCCCCCATTCTATTCTTAATAAGTGCCTCTGTTCTAGTATTATAGCATTACAGCGCTGTCAGAGTACGTATCAATTGAGGTTCATCTTCCTCAATTGTGTGCATGTGCAAATTGCCGCATTGTAAAAACAGTGGAATATGTCTGAGTTTCTCAACTATATATCATGTTCATGTGAGTGCATAATTTTCTTCAAACGAACAATCTCTTCTCAGTCAAGTGTTCTTTGAACATTTGGTTGTTTCGCAAAAAAGAAATAAGTGCCCTGTCTCGAATAAGCGCCCTCCCTCGAGGTACCAAAAGTAAATAAGAGCCCCAGGTGCTTAATCAAATCATTATGGAACAGTATTGGGTGGATGGACTGCCTCCCCCCCCAACCCCCTGAGTGTTTACACAAGGAATGATTTCACAAATCTGAAAAAAAAATTCAGTGGGAGGGAAGGCAATATATCCACTCCCCTTTAGTTGAACACCTGAGAGTTGATGTGGAACACTTTCATGCTGTGCCCAGTCAAAGGTCTTTGTCAATGAACAAAGTTATCATCATTTGTCATCATCATGGCCTGATCATCACTGCCATTATCATGGCCATCAACATTGTCATCGTCATCATCATTTTCACCATCATTTTCATCATCATTGTATGGTCAACTCCTGATGAGCTGTAATGGTACTAATACTCATCCCTGCTGTTCCATCTAAACTATACTTTTCTTTTTCCTGTCCATAATCTCCTTTGCCTTTTCTTATAAAGTCTTCCTAATATTGTTGTCTTACATGTATGCTTTTCTCCTTCTTTAGTCTCTAGCATCAACTCTACCTGTATTCTTGTTAATGAGCATGATTAATCCTTTAACTAGCCTGACTGTGTTAAGTTTGTTTCCTTTTGCTGTTTGTTTTCATTTAAAGGACATCTTCATAGTCAAGAATCTGCCAAAGGAAGCCTTTTCTTATGAAGTGCTGGCCCATCTCTTTGGGCAGAGGTATTAAAATATTTTGCTTTGCAGAAGCATTGCAGGGTCATTAAGACCCATCGACACCTGGATCTTTTTGGGACATTCTGAGCCTGGATATTGAAATTGTTAATACTAACAATTTAAGAATTTTGACATCTGTAAGTTTTGGTACTTTTTCCTTACTATGCAACTCGTTGTTATTTCTCCTTTTTTACCGCACTGAGAGCTGTCTCTCTTTTTCTGGGAAGCATGGATCCTAATTCTTTATGCTACCTTGCAAATGACATCTAAAGCTGCACGGGCAAACTGATCAAACATGCAAACTTCTGTTTTTCCATCAGCCATTGTGCCAAGATGTTCAAGCAGAATATTGGCAGTGGAGTTGAAAGAGCCCATCAGATCTTTAAGGCTCCTGAAAAAAAATATTTTGGTCAGTTGAAAGCTAAGCAAGCTAAGCAAGCTGGTAGTTTTCAAATGCCAGACACAGATCAGCTTACTTGCGATGAAAGGCTGGATTCAGTATGGCGCGCCTTTTCTTCCAAGACTCATTGTCCACATTGGTAACCAATTCTGTGCCCAGAAATCTATGACACAGACAAAATTGACGAAACCTTCAATGTATTGCAGGTCAGTGCTTAAATTATGCAGTACTCATCAAAAGATACAATGAGACCTTGCAGACAAATTTACTAATTTCTCATCTTTAAAGAAGGCATTTAGGTAAAAAGTTTCTTCTGTGCAATACAGCGACTTATCATCCCCTGGTTATGTGGGGCTGCAAGAGGTGAAGATAACAATGGGAGAGGTCATGGAAGATCCCATGTTTTGCCTAATGTTAATTAGACATTAACTCAAGGAAGAAGGCAAGGGAAGAGAAGGACTGCAGCAAAAGAGCTGGCTTCAGCTCATGTCATTGAACAAAGCCCATGACAGCCCAGGCGGCACAGGACCATGCCAGCTGCAGGATTACTGGCCTTACAAGTCACATAGTACAAAAAGGAGAAATAACAACGAGTTGCATAGTAAGGAAAAAGTACCAAAACTTACAGATGTCAAAATTCTTAAATTGTTAGTATTAACAATTTCAATATCCAGGCTCAGAATGTCCCAAAAAGATCCAGGTGTCGATGGGTCTTAATGACCCTGCAATGCTTCTGCAAAGCAAAATATTTTAATACCTCTGCCCAAAGAGATGGGCCAGCACTTCATAAGAAAAGGCTTCCTTTGGCAGATTCTTGACTATGAAGATGTCCTTTAAATGAAAACAAACAGCAAAAGGAAACAAACTTAACACAGTCAGGCTAGTTAAAGGATTAATCATGCTCATTAACAAGAATACAGGTAGAGTTGATGCTAGAGACTAAAGAAGGAGAAAAGCATACATGTAAGACAACAATATTAGGAAGACTTTATAAGAAAAGGCAAAGGAGATTATGGACAGGAAAAAGAAAAGTATAGTTTAGATGGAACAGCAGGGATGAGTATATTAGTACCATTACAGCTCATCAGGAGTTGACCATACAATGATGATGAAAATGATGGTGAAAATGATGATGACGATGACAATGTTGATGGCCATGATAATGGCAGTGATGATCAGGCCATGATGATGACAAATGATGATAACTTTGTTCATTGACAAAGACCTTTGACTGGGCACAGCATGAAAGTGTTCCACATCAACTCTCAGGTGTTCAACTAAAGGGGAGTGGATATATTGCCTTCCCTCCCACTGAATTTTTTTTTCAGATTTGTGAAATCATTCCTTGTGTAAACACTCAGGGGGTTGGGGGGGAGGCAGTCCATCCACCCAATACTGTTCCATAATGATTTGATTAAGCACCTGGGGCTCTTATTTACTTTTGGTACCTCGAGGGAGGGCGCTTATTCGAGACAGGGCACTTATTTCTTTTTTGCGAAACAACCAAATGTTCAAAGAACACTTGACTGAGAAGAGATTGTTCGTTTGAAGAAAATTATGCACTCACATGAACATGATATATAGTTGAGAAACTCAGACATATTCCACTGTTTTTACAATGCGGCAATTTGCACATGCACACAATTGAGGAAGATGAACCTCAATTGATACGTACTCTGACAGCGCTGTAATGCTATAATACTAGAACAGAGGCACTTATTAAGAATAGAATGGGGGCACTTATTGGAACAGTGGAGCTTATCTGTAAAATAACATTAATTTTTGAAGGGGGCACTTCTTCAAAAGGGGGCACTTATTGGAAGGAGGGAGCTAAATCAAAATAATCACAGTGTCAAACATTAGCACTCGCCCGCTCGCCCAGGCGAGTGTGAAAAGTGTCGGGCGAGTGCAAATTCTCGATCACTTGCCCATTTGGCGAGTGCAATTTTTGTCACCAAGAAATTATTTAAATATCAAAATAATGGTTTTACACTCCATTTTGGCAAGAAAATTCCTAAACATAAACTTACCATTTCTATTTTACAAAGTTTTGTATTCCGAAAGGCAAATTTTAGTGACATACTACATTCGGCTAAACAATATGGCTTCCCTCTAGTGATAATTAGCAATTATTCTTTGAAATCGAGGTAAATATTCTGCCACTATTCACCGAGATTGAGAAGAATAATTGTTTTAGTATATACACAGGAAGTGATCTCAACAACATTTCCGAAGGAAACCATTAAAAATCGATTTAATTGACCTCTCAATTCATGCGTGGAAAACGTGCAAGCTGTACAAAGCATACGCGAATTCACGAAACTATTTACAGAATCTTTGAACATGGAAAATCTATAGTTAATCTTCGAAAAAACCTCCTGACAGTCTAGAATAATGGTCCTTAAACACCGTTCAAATCAGTGTGAATCAAAAGTATGCTTTATTCAAAAGTATGCTTTATTTTTGTTTGGCTTACGCATTATTCACTCGGTAGGGGGTGAATAATGCTCATTAGCCAGAGATAGCGAACCAATCAGATTGCTTAAAACACCAAGATCACTGAGTGTGTATATACTAATTACATATCGCATCTACTTGTACACAGTAATACTGCTGGTCACTATCGAGCCACCGGTGATCAGGTAGATATGGCGCCTAAAATAGAGACCACTCCTGAGAAGAACAGACACGTTTGCTCGCAAACTGCAGGGATTTCACGAAGATTCATCAATAAAATCTACCTGAAATATAAAGTAAGTGCTTCCATTGTGTTTCCTTGGGATTTAAGGTCTTTAAGTAGAATTTTTCATTGAGGAAATAATCCTCGGTCTGCCATAGTGCTTGATGACGTTACAAGCGAATTGTTTTCCGTACTTTCCCAGCTTTCTGATCGTTGCGTGTTCTCCCGTAAACTGATCGCGTACAAAAAAAAAATGTGGATATATATTTCAAGAGTCTCCAAAGTAGTCGAAGAGAAAAAGGAAGGAAAAAGCCCCGAAAGCTACCTGTGATCTGTCCAAGGAATAAACGATGACTAAAATGGTTGGAAAAACGCGGGGGTTGGAAGGGGAGGGGGGGGGGGGGGGAATTTTTGGGCGAGTGAAAACTGGTCCGGGCGAGTGCATTTTGAGGGTCACTCGCCCGAATGGCGAGTGCTCTCAAAATTAAGTGTCCAACCCTGTAATCACTACAGTATGTGTTTTTTGGACTTCTGAGGGTAAAGTTTCTGATACAAAATGCGTATTTCAAACCTTAAAATGAGTGTTTCAAACCTTAACCATCTCTGAACCAGCAACCAGCAGGACGGGTATATGCCAGAACCAGACAACAATGATCTTACCATATGCAATATGCCTAGGAAAGAAAGTGATGCTTGACCTTGCACTCTTCTCATCTTTTGATTATTAAGAAACATTTTTAAATGCCATTTTTAAAGTAAACTTCTTGCCTGGGTTGGGGGCGTGGGAAGGGGGGGGAGGTGGGAGGTCAGAAAGACGACTCGCATATAAAACGGTTTGAGATGCTGGTCATCTTGCTTAGGGTGTACAGGGGGTAAATCAGGGATTCTGGTCTCTGACTTACAGTGTTCTTAGCTTCCAATGTATCAGTTAGGGTGTAATCAAAGAAACACATTTACCTTTCAGAGCAAGAAGTCAATAAGGAATTTCATTGGGTTGATTCCCACAGCTCCCATCAAATCATAACATTATAAATCTTCTGTTAATTTGTTGGGTGATGTAGCTGATCTTGTTAGGATTTTGACTTGAGAACCCTCACTTAATTGGAACACCGTAACAAAACATTAACACTCCTCTTTCCATTTTTAGGCCTGGTTTCCACTGGTCTCCCAAGCCTGGTCTACTAGAACGTCATCTGGTTCCTTTCTAGCCAGTGTCACAGCTGCCTCTCCCCCCCCAAAAAAAAATCAGGAGAGAGGAAAGAAAAAATTAGGGAAAGGCAGCTGTGACTGACAGGCTAGCGCCTTTTCCAAACAGCATCTATTCCATTTTCAGTGGCTATTTTTAGGGGTCAAATTAAGATTGAGCCAATTGCCCAGCAGATTGGTCTCCTTTGAAGATAATTAAATAAATTCAATTTTTTATGAACATCCTGAACTTTTCATACAGGAGTCCCCTGCTGGGAGCTCTTGATCACATGACTTCTCAGATTCATCACTATAATTCATCAAGTCTATTCAAAGGAAATCATAACTGTGATCATGCTGTTTGGAAATCTGATCTTAACTAGCAGGCATTTAATTTTACCATTTTATTTAACTCAATTTTCCCCTTGTAGTTTTAGTTTTGATTGAGACAATATACTATCCAATATGTCCAGGACTGAATGCAAGTATTGTTTAATTAGTACTTCATATTTGGCAGGGTTTTTTGACACTTTCAAATTACTTCATATTTGACAGAATTGCGCAGGTTTTGGTGACTTTTTACCAATGAGGAGGGCACTTTATGATGCTTATTATACGGAATTTGAATCTCATAAGCATTCAATCCTGGACTAATCTGCTACACACCATATTCTCACCTCTCCTCTTGGTTCTTTGAAATATGATCAATGTGGTCTGTAATGTTTTTCACATTACCCAGTTTCAGTAGAGATCAGTGCAAAGCATTAAAAATATCATGAAATGAATGTGTTATAAGCAACATAAAGTTACTACAGTCAGGACATTGTAAAAAACACACCATATCCTCCTGACTTAAACACAAAATAAAAATCTAATAAATGGCATAAAAATGAATCAGTTTACCATTCCAGAAACTTCTGATCAGTAGGAAATCCTGTATGACTCATGGAAGTTATCTCGTCTGCGTGACCCTTGAAAAAACTTACAAAAAAGAACTCATAATTAGTCAGTCTGCAAGAATCATGCAGCGAACAACCAACCATTCTTAGCTTTTCAGGCATGAAATTTAACTGAAACTTCAGGAAGATAATTTATTTAGTACCACAAGTCAAACTCAGGGCAACCTTAACTTAGAAAACAATTAAGCTACAATTTTCCAAAAAAAACCCCAAGATATTGCCTGCACCCTTAACAAGTAATATGTAAAATGCTGAATGCTGAATGCCAAAATACCCAACATGCTGCCAAACCCTTACCTGGCCCACAAACATACTCCAGATAATCACTGTTCAAACCCTAATCATATATGGGTTTCCCTTATTAAGGCTTATAAGAGTCAGTGTTAAAGTTAAGAATAATGGGATCAGGTATAATTGGTGTTTTGCACTCAGCCTAAATGTTTATGACCAGTTTCTGGCATTTAAACACCAGTGATAAACTCATATCCAGTGTGTCTCTCCTTCTCACCCCCTTAAATTGAGAGACAATCATCACTGCAGAAGAGTGTGGCTGACTATGCATGGATACTGAGTGTGTTCTATAGAACCGTCTATATTTTAAGTTAAGAGGCAGCACTGTACTGTTGGACTGTGGTTTAAGCCAACTTGTCATGCATGTTGAGATCTGGATTAATTCACCAGAGACTGGTGTCACTATCCTTATGAAAGGTAATACTTCTATTTGCCTCGCTGTATGTTTTGTCTCCTGAGCTCAATGTTTAGGTTTATCTGACTCTTTGTTGACTTATTGTTATCTGACATTCTGGAATCCAAAGATTCAAATTTTCCCAAAATGAACCCTGTTGCTTGAAAAACGAAACATCTAAGCCATTGACAAACTTTTCTAGCATTCTGTAGCCTACAAACAGGCTCCTGGCTTAATGAAGGAACAGAGGAGGAGGAGCAGGTGGAGCCTATATGCAAATCTGAGAATACCCATGTGTGTGTCCAAATTTTGGATGCAAAGGACTGATTGGTGGACTTACACTGTAAAATTATTCATGACATAATCTTAGTTATCAGTTCCAGTAGAGACAAAAATCAAAATGGTGGAAACATTTTTTCAGGAGTAGGTTATCTTCTTTCCCTTTCGGCTTTGGGCATTCAAACATCTGTTCTTCCACATAAGGTCAGCACTTTCACAGGGGTCGACTGCAGATCAGGGTCAATGATATCGTCAATACAAATTGTACTTAGAAAAGAATCCTCATTCTCGCTGATTGCTACGTCAGACAGTTCTTGATGAAGCGCAACATTTTCCTAGAATATAACACTAGCACCAACTCTGGGGCCTGTGAACTTTTGGCTCTTGAAATTCAAAAGAAACTTTCAGCAATTCTTGGTTTTCATGTGACATAATCATTCTCCAAAATTAAATATTACCTTTCCTTCTGAGGTTTTAGTTTCATCAGATAGAAGACCCTACAGGAACTTGGCATTTCACAATTTTTTAGCTTGACAGGGTTCTTCGTTTTGTAATAGAGCATGTTTGAATTTTCAAGCTTTTGCGTCGCATGACATAAAAACAGTGGCCCGAGAAGGCTGTTGCGTAGGTCAAAAGATGAATTATTGCTTTAGATTTTGCTAACTATAAACAGTGCTTGCACTAGAAGAAGCATTTATTTCAATGCGTCAGATCTCTAGAGCAATAATTTTTTGTTTCAATAGCATAAACCTCAGTGACAGATGTTTATGTTACTAATGTGGCCGCAATGTTGTGTCCCTCTAAAGGGCACAAACATGGCGTTTCCATGGATACAAAGGTTTATAAAATTGGGTGACACACTTCTGCAAATAACAAGGGAATGAAAAACAGCAAAAACTTGATTCCTGGCGAAGATGTTTATATATCTATCATCTATCCTATCCCAGATTCTTGACTTTATTCATTGAATGGTTACGATTTTAGTTTTGATCACATGACTGGTGAAAACCGAGGATTCTTTTGATATGTGACTTCTCTCTGGAGTAGATACAGAAGACTGCAGCTTTTTTTTGACCTGTGATGACTTGATATCCAGTTCACAACAGGTTAATTTACATACGGCAACAAACTTTGGATTGACCACATTTAATGTTCTAGAAATAATGTCATTCCATCAAATCTCCTTCTGAGCTTCGCTGCATAGGGCTTGTGAAGTCTTTCAGACAGATTGGAGTCTCTGGACCTCAATTCCAGCTTGTTTAAGGACTAGAGATAAAATCTCACCTTCCATTCCCTTCTAATTTGAAGGCTAAGACAAATTTTCAGCCGAGAGTGATTTCCAAGAATTGCCATATTGATTTCCAGTGCTGATTGGTTGAAATTTGACAGTTCCTCAAGCTAGTTTCTTGTGGGAGGCAGCCACAATTTAGGAAGACTCATGCAGGTTTCCCTTATGTCCCTACCATCTCCATACTTCAGGAACAGGAAGCCTGTTCGCAGGCTAAGCATTTGTCATTATAAATTTTTAAACTTTTGAATAATTGTCTCTGAAGTTCTCTTGTATGACATTGATCAATTCCACACCATCTGCCATCACAGGCCATAATCTGAACTGAGGATATAATTTATGTACGACAAAAATCTGTGGGCAGTTAAGGTGGCCGAACACAGTTTTCAAGTGCCTAAATTGCCTAATTCACCATAACTATTTAACTATTTATGTTTTGGCGCCCATTTTTTGCAAGAGTCAAGATTAACCACAGAAATATTTCTTCTTGCATTTTGACTAGGGTGTGTGCTGTTGCCATGGCAATGGGGCTGGTTAAAAACAAGGCTTAAATAATGGTTTTTCTTTATTTAAAAAATATATATCCAGTCGTTAGATTGTTTTCATATTTTGCACACTTAGAATTGACATTAAATCCCTTCTGTCAACACGGTTCTAATAAAATTTTGACATAGGCGATTTCTGTAATTCGCCGTTAATCGTTTTCTGTATTATTTAAAATTCCCTATGTCAAATTTCAGATTTTTTTCAATAGATCATTCAAGTGGTCTCTGATCTATTCTTCTGCCAAATTTCTTGAAATTCTAACGACTGGATCGTTAAATATCGGCATGTTTCTGCGAAAGCAATCGGTCTCAATTTTTCGAGCGACTGCACATGCGTTGCATTTAACTGGGTTCTTTCAGTAACAAAAAAAAGCAGAAAATTGTTAGCTTTTCTAACATATCTTTGTAATAACAAAACAGTAAAGCCATCAATACACTGCGTTCAGTTATAGAGAAAAATAACACAGATAGTGCGGGTGTTGAGTAAATAAAATGATTGCTTTACTGACAGTATGTTTGTTCTTTGAAATCCTTGTGCAGGTGCTAAATATTGCATCAGCAAAAGCACGCGCGAAAACTGTGTTGGGCCACCTTAAATCTGATTGGTTAAGACTAACAAATGAATCCTAATGAGTCCAGCCGTGCCTTCGGGGAAGGAGTGCAGGCTCCTTTCCCGAACAGCGGCTGGCTGGTAATCATCCTAATCCCACAAATAAATCAGTGATATAATGTACCAGACAATTACAAAACCGCCCATCCACCCACCCCCCCCCCCCCCCTCCTTCGGGCAATCCCCTGGCAAAATGAGGCCCGCCTGGTGGGGCATTTGACTTTCCTGTCAAAACATCTGTCAGCGGTCGGAAACAAAAAGGATTCTTTGATTCAGCAGGTAGAACCTCGTTCACGGGTCATTGCTCTTGTCGATTCCATGTGGGTTTTTCTGTTGTTGTCATTTTATAGTTATATCGTGGAATATGCCTTTGTTTAAAGGGAGGAGCGAAGATAGGCTGAACAAGAAATTCGTAGTGGCTGAAAATTTTGCAGAACAGGGGGGGGATGGGCGGTTTTGGAATTGACCGGTACATAAACGTTCAAAATGATGAGGATATTATAACGAAAGCAGACCCCTTTCGCACCCCTTCTTCCTCTGATATCAAAGCCTTCTGCATCTCACATTCTGTTATCGTGAAATTCGTTGCGAACAAATGCACCTTGCACTGCTGGATAACCACGCCCGGTCCCGGTGCAAATCATGGGTCAATACTGCGGGTTTGCAAACAGCTTCGTGTGGAACAAATGATCATTGCCCTAAAGAAATACTACCGTCAAAAAAAATCCCTCTATGTCTGTCACCATAAAAAAAGCAGCCAATCTACAGCTACATTATAAAAAAAACCTGAGATCTCAAGAGGAACGTGTAATGTAAACATTACAGATGTACCTGGCCATCGGCGGACTTGGGATGTGGGCAAATTTACGTCTTGCGTTCGTCAAATACACCGAAAAACCAAGTAGAAGAACTAGCGATAGCACGATTAAGGCACCAGTCACGTACAAAAATACGTTTAACATCCTGCAAGGTGATTATTCTACCTGTAGAAACTGCAAGCCTCTGATTTTTTTTTTTTCACTATTTACTTTGAACTACTTAATCGAGAAAGTCTGGGTTCTAGTAAACTCAACTTGGGAACGAGGGCTCGTCACGCAACCTTTCCTCGCCTGGCTTATATTTGCGCGATGAATCACAGGTACCGTTTGCCTACTTAAGAAAAACTTGTCAAACTTTAATTTTGAGCATAGAGTAATTGCTGGATTTCAAAGGTATGCCCCTCCTCCTTTTTCAAGTTGCTTCGTTGGTTAGACTGTTCAGAATTTACAAAGCAGCCCCCATTGGCGGATCTAGGGGATCAGCCCTGGAGGCCCCCCCTCCCTCCCCCCCCCCCCCCCCGCCCCCTCTTACTTTGGATAAAAAAGAAGAAATGACAGAAGGGAGAAAAGCCAGCAGGGCAAGTAAATCAAAACCGCCTCCCCTCCCCCGCTTAGCTCAAGGTCTGGATCCGCCACTGGCCCAGTCGCCGGTGTCCCTCTTCTTGTAGCTTCCTTGACATTTCCAAGATGAAGTCTAAAATTCCAAGCGCGATTCCCTGGCCTCTTGATTTTAAAGGAAACCAAATTCGTGAAAAAAGAGATAAAAACAAGAGGAGATAAAAAGGGGTTCTGCTTGCAGTGTGGGAATGGCGCTGACCAGAAGCTAGAATAAAGCAGTCGGACAAGGTAGACGTCAGTGTAATTTTATTGCATGAAACAACAACAACAACGAAATAAGTGTTTCAAAAATTGACACAGCTCATACGACAAAGACCTAATCTGACTGACAAGTCATTTAACAGCACAAACTCGAGTCCAAGCACAAAGAGCGATACTCTTAAAGAAAAAAAGATGTTTTTTTTTCCAAGCAGGAAAAACTCAGAAATTTATTCGAAAAATGTTTTGGTCATAGGGCAATTCAGTATACCGCAAAAGGACTCCAAACGAAGAATTTTATTCTCTAATAAATATATAGAGAGATGTACCGTATATTTTAATTTTTACAAATTTAAACCTATACAACAATTTTAAATTACACAATAGGAGTGTCACTCAATAGATAACTTAGGAAATTACCTATCCTCTGCAGCGACTAACTCCCTTGTAACGATCAATATTGTAGCGTGACTCAACTCACGATTGAATTGAAAAGCTTCTTAACTACTTATCTTTATTTAACATAAACCGTGTTTTGGCCGGAACAACAATTTTTAAATTGAACCAATTGCAATCCAGTTCTGGACTTCTGTTCTTCACGCAGCGCTACGCTACACTATTAGGAATGAAAACGCTCTTACGTGACGGAAAACGCAGCGTTATGTGAAGTTTCTCACTGTTTTCGTAGAACAAATAATATCTTTATCTTTTATTCCAAAAAATAAAAATACTAATAGTAAATCATCATCATCATCATCATAATGATGAGTGTTTCAAAAATTGACACAGCTCATACGACAAAGACCTAATCTTACTTTTAAAACAGGTCATTTAACAGCACAAACTCGAGTCCAAGCACAAAGAGCGATACTCTTAAAGAATAAAAGATGTTTTTTTTTCCAAGCTGGAAAAACTCAGAAATTTATTTGGAAGATGTTTTGGTCATAGGGTAATTCAGTATACCGCAAAAGAACTCCAAACGGAGCATTTTATTCTCTAATAAATATCTATAGTGATGTACCGTATAGTGTCACTCAATAGCTAACTTATGAAATTACCTATCATCTGCAGCGTAACGATCAATATCGTAGCGTGACTCAACTCATTGAAAAGCTTCTTAAGTACTTATCTTTATTCAACATAAACCGTGTTTTGACCGCAACAACAATTTTTAAATTGAACCAATTGCAATCCAGTTCTGGACTTTTGTTCTTCACGCAACGCTACGCTTCACTATTAGGAGTGAAAACGCTCTTGCGTGACGGAAAACGCAGCGTTACGTGAGGTTTCCCACTGTTTTCGTAAAACAAATAATACTTTTTTTTAAAAAAAATAGTCAATAACAATTATAATAATAGGAAGAATATAATAATAATAATAATAATAATAATAATAGTAATAATAATAATAATAATAATAATGATGATGATGATGATGATGATGATAATAATAATAATTTTTAAGCAACGAGCTTTATTTCTCTATAGAAATAATGCTGAAACTTCTACAATTACTTCAAAAGTAGTAAAAATAATTTTTTGTGGAATGAGTGCAAAAATAAATTCAGTCATCCTAGACTTACAAGAAAATGAAAATGTTGTCATCACTGTTTTAGCTACGGTCGTCGAGTGATAAAATTTGTATGTCAGGCGCAGATCTCGCCATGTGCCTTGAAAACCGGGTGTTGCTTCGCTTAGAACTTCGCGATGCAACCTGATGAGCAGAGAACTTTCGAGTGTCAGTAGGACTGGGGCTACTGCTGGGCCGCTCTGGACTGCCTCGATCCCATGAAACCGTAGATTGAGGACTAAGATTACTACGAGGCAACTTCTGCGGGCTTGGTAACGGACCTGATCAGAAGAAAAAACAACAACAACAACAACAAGCTGAGTATGATCAGTTGATTTTAGGTTTTTATTGAGGTTACCTCACGGTCGAGTTGATCCCCTTCGATTTTACATTTCAAAAGTTTTTCAACAAGATTTAAGGTAATGAAAACTGGAAAACATGTTGACTATTTTGAGTTTGACTTCTATCTGGGCGCAGTGGTTTACGTGAAGAAAAGATTACAACCATACTCAGCTTCACGCTAAAACGCAAGCAATGACCATTTTCGCCCCGCCAAACACAGAATCAGCTTCTTTGACTTTTTTTCCACTTACACTGTTCAGATTTACATAAATTAAACAACACATTTTACAGCAAAAGGCAGATTGTTGCCGATTCTGTTGAGTTTTTCACGAGTCACTGCTAAACCCCATTATAAAAACTGAATTAAAAATAAACTTGTCGGCAGCAAACTCCAGGCCCTGGGAACGAGATTGAGTGTAATAAGGCAATGACATCTCTAGTGTGAAAATGCACCTACCTTTTGAAGATAGAAGTGGACGAGTAAGTTTAGGAGCCGGTTCTGTGACAGGCAGTTTCTTCGGTGAGTGAGGCGAACCAGGGTCACGAACAACTGAAGGAAAGCAAAGAAGAAGCACTCAAAATAAAATTCAATTAGAGAAAACCTAATTCAATTAGAGTACTGAATTTCACAAACTCTCTGACTGAATTAATCATCTCGATATATAAATTTCAAGATTAATTAATTCTTTGGAGTGAATGGCCAAGAGTGTTTTCCAGAAGTTTTAAACCTAAGGGAACTTTAAAGAAGCGATCAAAGCGCATGTAACTGACACACGAATGACGTACTAGGTATGCAATTTTTTGTTATAAATATGATTGACTATGATATTTAATAATACAATGAAAGAAGTTAAAAACTTCGTATGCTGCGTGGCACTTGTTATTACAATAAAAAATAAAGGTCAAAAATGTTGCTAGAAGTGCCAAAATTAGAGTAAATGTCCAAACGTTTCGGGACTGTGCCCTTCATCAGTGGAATGTTCGTTATTTTTATGATATTTAATGTCAACTAGCAGGAATCTCCAGGTATCTGCTCTCCGGATTGTTTTACAAAAACGTCCTGATTTCCGGTTTGTAGGGGCAGATTACTTAACTTAGTTTAGCCACTTTTGCCCATTGCTCCTACCAGAGCAGATTGTCGAGATTCAATCATTTGTAGGAAACGAAATAATTAAAAATGCTCGTGTGAAACAGATTATACGCACGGATAAACTACTGAAGATTTTCTTTAAGGTGATTCTCTTTAAGGTGATTCTCTAGAAATAACACCGTTGACGTTAGATTTTTTGCAATTTTTTTTATTGTTATTTCTTTTTTTTTTTTGTGGTTATTCCTAACAATGCAGTTATTTAAAATGTGCGATAAAAACATATGGTACGGTGCTCGTTCAAGAGTCATGACTCTTCACATATGCGCCAAAAATCCGTGCAATGTTACCCATTAAGGTAATTCCCTAGAAATAACACTTGACGTTAGGTTTTGCTCAATTTTTTTGTGCTTGTTCCTAATAATGCTGTTATTGGAAATGTGCGATAAAAAGCATATGGTATGGTGCTCATTTAAGAGTCATAACCCGTAAAAGATGCGTCAAAAATCCGTGCAATGTTACCCATGCGCACCATTAAGTGCGTTTTTTTTCTGAATGCCGCTACTTTTAGCCTGGGAGTATCAGTGACCAAACACATGGAGTCTCAATAGATACATTGCATCGTCTTAAAGGAACAATTTGATAAATGTTTCTTGGCAAAAAATGTACATCTTGGATCGAGGTTGACAAGAAGTCTTTATAGCGTGCGTCTTCTAGGGGTGGCAAGGTTCAGATCACGAGTGAAAAGGTAAGTAAACAGTTTTGGTAGTCATTTTTTACTTGACATTAAATTTTTTCTTACTCATTCAGTGAAAAGGCAATGAATTATAGACCAAATTAATGCAATAAAAAGGCACCTTACGGTGCTTGTTTAAGAGGAAACGAGCATTTATTTCGCTGTCGAGCTTAGCTTGAGGGAAATCTCTTACGCTGCCAAACAAATGGAATTAATATGAAAAAGGCTCAATAGGTACCTTACATCGCCTTAAAGGAACAATTTGATGTGTCTCTTGGCAAAAAATGTACATGTTGGAGCAGAGCTGACAAAAAGTCTTCAGTCTAGCGTGCGTCTTCTAGGGGTGATAAGGTCCAGATCACAAAGCTTCACAAGTGAAAGGAAAAGTAAACATTTCTGGCAGTAATTTTCTTACCTGACGTTAAATTTTTTTCTTACCCAGTCAGTGGAAAGGTAATAGTAAATTATAGACTAATTTAGGGCAATTAAAAAAGTTACCATAAGGTGCGACTCGAGCATTTATTTCGCTATCGAGCTTAGGTTGAGGGAAATATCTTATGTTCTGTACATGCATGCGCTCATTTGTGCGCGCCAATGACGCGAAAATTATGCGCAGTATAGCAGGGATGCGCAATGCAATACTGAGGAAAAACCTTCAGTGTGTCAGTAGTTGCTACAAGCTGGTTCTTTTCGGTCAATCAAAACTTGAAGCAAATTCGTGGGACAGTTTTCTCACACAAGGAAGATTCCCGCGCTTTTCGCCAGTTGAATGTTCCATGTCTTCCCACGTTATACGCCGGTCTCCTACTGTTTCCCGTTGTTGCTGTATTTGCTAAGCTTTCCACCAATCACGGGTGGTTGCTTTTCCCGCGATTTTCACTGGCCGTTCTTTTCACGACCGGTTACACTTATTTTACTTTACGCGCTTTCCAGTGCACGTGGTTGTTACTAGCAACGAACGTTTGCTACAAGTTTTCATTATTTAGTGAGGCTATTTGCAGCCGCATTTAACAGCTCTATGACTATTTTAGAGTTAGCCTAAGAGATCATTACAAATTTCTTTAAAGTTTAAGTACAGTACCACTCGTTCTTCCAGTAATCCCGGTTGAAAGCACAGCCCTGCTGAAATTATGTTCTACCGGATCTGAAATGTCAATCAAACAGAACAAAAATAATATTACACGCGCAAATCTACGTTTAACCATTGCGGGAAAAAGCCCTCACAAGTCATAGTGGAGAGCATGTTGGTGAGGTCCGACTCGTGCAGCGAATTCGCTCCCACTATGTAGACTAACTTAATTATGCTTATGGTTGGCGCGCTGGGGTTCCAGATCGAACGGGAGACTGGATCCTGGACTGGAGTCTTTGCGCGGATGTAATCTTGGGTAAGACACTTAGCAGGTAACCCTGTAACGGACTCTAACAACGAGAATAACTTGACGAAAGATCGGGAAGCTACTACTCAAACAATGTGAGGCAAGGGGCAAAAATTAGAAAATTAAATAGACTGCTATTAAAGTTAACTCGAGAAGTTTATTCATGCGAGTATAAGTGCGAAGAACCATCAAATTCCGAATATTATCGAGTGTGAGTGTGTAAGGGTCGAAATACATTTTGCGCTTCAAGAATGGTAGAGTGTATTTTGAGTGCGACATATTTAAGGAAAGCACAAGCCAAAACTCTCTTGTCGGATCTCTCCCCTCGATCATTTTGGCATGAATGAAGCTACCAAGGGTTAAGGCCCCAGTCAGTGTTAACCTGAGTCGGAGAGGAACGGGGGTGGATTATAACTGGCGGATCTCGAAGCTCATGACACCCGACGTAACGTGAGTAGAAATATCTGTTAAATCTTTGAATCACCTTGGTTTGAACTTGGTTTTTGGTCTGTAATGTTAGTGCGTTCGTCTGGGTTATCGGCCTTGCGTGACACGTCTTCTATGGGAGTTGTGACAAGAATCACGCCGGGTGGAATAGACAGATCATCTTCATCTGATTCGGAATCTAGATTCTCTGTTTCTACATGATTGAGCTGTGAGTCGCGTGGCTTTAACTCTGGCGTTGGGCTCGAATATGAGGACGGGATGGCCAGTGGAGCAGCAGCTGGTGCATCGCCCTGGAAAAAACAAGTTAATCACGTGACAGTGAAAGTGCATGGAGTAGAATGGAGTGGGAATGTTAATTATCGTGACGCACAAGCAGATAGCGCTACTGTGAGAAGATTTCTAATCTCCTTTCTGCACCTATCATGCCAGCCTTCCACATGTAGGTAGACCTCTTTTTGGAATCATCATACGCTTCTAAAAGAATGTCTGAACAAAATTCACGGCCAGATATATGGAAAAACACTACTCCATGCTTTTCAGCTTATCTAAATAGTTATTTTAAGAGAACTAGCAACAACAACAACAAACAACAACAAAATTTTATTAAAATTAGAAATACAAGAAATTACACTAGTTTCCCCCCGCAAATAGCTTATAAACTAATCGAGGCGGGGAGATCTGAAGACATTTTACAAATACAAGGATTGTCTGTAGATGGACTAAATAACAAAGAAAACACTACTATACAATAAATAGAAATAAAGTAACATAAAACAAACCAAGTACATTAAGATTACGAAGAGAAGCTAACCTAAAGTATTAAATAACTTAATAAGACGGGAGACTTCGACATAATCATCTTCAGACCGCAAGAAATTTAGTAATAATTCCTTTATCTTTTTACGAAAGGACGAACGTTTAAGTAGTTTGATCGAATAAGGAATAGAGTTCCAAATTTGGGCGCCGATTCTCGAGAAAAAAGCGTGCATTTTATCGGTTCTAGAGAATTTAACGTAGAACGAGTCGCTAGAGACAGATCTTGTTCTGTAGTTATGAATATGACTTGTTTTAACGAATTGGTTGAGTATACTAACTGGTGCTGTCTGTCTGTTGATATCATACAATAAATAGCTACAATCTCTGAAAAATAGGCTAGGTAGGGGAAGGCAATTCGATTTGAGAAAGAACGGTACGGTGTGTTCCTTAGACTTACTGAAGTAAATAAGACGTAAGGCCCGTTTTTGTAGAATTACGATCTTTCTTTGAAATGTCAAGGCACAATTTCCCCAAGCACAAACACCATAAGTTAAGTAAGGGACAATTAGTGAGTTGTAAACTGAAAGTAAAACACGACGCGGGACATAATGTCGAATCTTGGCTATAATTCCTATTGACTTGCTGATTTTGTGGCAGATAGATTCTATGTGATATTTCCATGAAAGATTTGAATCAATCATTAAGCCAAGATATTTGACAAAGTCTTTCATTTCAAGGTTTGCGTAGATATTAGTCACGGGGTCAAGAATTCTAATCCTAGGTGTGAAGGGCATATTCTTTTGCCGGGGACGAAATATTACGAAGTTTGATTTTTTTTATGTTCAGAGACAGTTTGTTGGCCTTAAGCCATTCGTTGACGTTTCCAAGCTCGCGATTAACAAGAGACTCGAGTTCCTTTAAGTTGTTATTTGCAAGTATTATGCTGATATCGTCAGCAAATAGATAAAAGGCAAATAACGAAGAGGACTTGTAAATATCATTGATGTACAAAAGGAACAAGAGCGGTCCGCGGACTGAGCCTTGTGGCACACCGCACAAGGTCGTCTCAGCCTCAGACACAACATTATTAACTTCCGTATTTTGCTTTCGATCAGTTAGGTATGATCGGAACCAGGAGTTGATTACACCTCTAACACCATAAGTTTCAAGTTTAGATAGTGAAGCCAGTAGCTCACCACAAGTCAGCAGCTCACCACAAAAATGACTCAAACTATTTCACTTTGGTTTTTCGTACAGACACGAACAGTTAGGGTATTTCGCGCTATGGTAAATAATCTTGCAGAAATTTGAGTGAAAACACTAGTTAATCATGTTACGAGGAACCAACCTTTACTGCTAACTCGATGAGGTACATCCACTGATGGCGCTTCAAATTTGTCTCACACTAAAAGGGAGGAGGAGAAAAATTATACCCTCATATAAATATAACCAAACGTCCTTAGTCAATACTTCACTTGTTCCTTACGGGCACAGAACATAAATGAACGCAATAAAAACAAACTATTGGAAAAGCATCGTTCCACATCGCGTTCCGCCATTTTTGATTGGGGAACCTTTTGGTTCAAAACGCGTCAGTTTTCTTACTCGCCATTTTGAAAATTGCTTTCAAACGTTTCAGAGTACAACCTGCTTCTCTTTCGTCTCAGTCCGTCAATGATACAGCCTCCGATACAAATGTTCTTATTGCTCGTCACGGTGGAGGGAAGGTTGCGTGACAAACCACGTAAAAGGCTATCGCTGGCGACGCGAAAAAACGCGCGCGAGAGAAAAAAAAATGTCGCGCGCGAAAGCTCAAACAGCTACTTTTCCTCTACCGCCATTTCTCCAATTACATGCAACGTTCTTAGAAATAAAGAGGGATCGTTTTACTCCATAAAGTTTTCAAATGGAAGTTGCCAGTGGTGACAATTTTAGGTGTACAGTCGGCTGAGTGCGTGTGTTTTGATTACTTACAAATGATCAGGAGACTTGAATCGCCCATGTTTCTATAAAGTTGGGGTTACCTTAAACAGATGAGTGCCTCGTTCAGTGCTGACATAGAACGGGAAGCTGTAGTTTCCTCTCCTCGCTATGTTACACTTCGTGCTTGATGTTAACTCGATGGATCCTCTAAACTAAAACAAAAGATTTCAAATGCATTACAGTGGACCCTGGGCTCGATTAGACCCGATTACCACCCGCTGTTCGGGAAAGGAGCCCGCGCTCCTAGGGAGCAGCGGAAATAGAGTATAAGTAAAACCTCTAGAGGAAGGTTGGTATCCCCGTCCGATTATCATTTCAGATGACTGAAAAGTAGGCTCTTTTACAACGGAAGTTATTTTGATACGAATCTCCTCAAGCGGGAACTTTTAAAAGCTTCTCACGTCCGCATACGATGTATTATCCATTGAATGATCACATATAAAGTTCAGTGACGTATGTCTGAACATGTCTTTCATATGAATTTTACGAACGCCAGTGTTCCATGTTATGAACCAGACAGCTTTTTAGGGCTTTTTAGGTTTTTTAGCGGAATTCTTTGACTGCTTCAAAAAGAAAACATAATCGGTATTCTGCATTCTGATCACACTTCCATTAATACTCCACAAGCTTGAATCTCCGACGTGACGTCAGATCTGACTATTAATTTCCCACCAATTCTTCAGAAATTACATTTTTCTAGAACAAAAGTGGATCTTTAAATGGACTTCCAGCACAAGATCTCACAGCAACCCTTTTATCAAGAAGCGCAGCTCGTGGTTGTTTCAGATTCATATTCACTGCATCTTAACTCAGGTTTTCAGCGTTGCGGGATGTTTCTCGCTTGGGGGGTGGGGGCAGTCATATACGAAAAAAAGTCGGGGATGGTCATCGTTTCGCTTAGGAGTATATAAATCAAGGATTCTGGTCTCAGTTAGGTTGTTGATCACGAAACGCGTCTAGTTTAGCTGACAAAGTATATTTTAAAGTGCACTCAGAGAAATAATAATAAGACAAACACTCTCATATGGGTCAGTCCCACCAGGGTTTCTCCCTTTGAGCTAGGTTTAGTTAACAAGTCTTCATTTTAAGATAAAAATAAGAAAGATAAAAGTGACCTTACATTATCGCGGTTAGTTGTTGCGCGATCCCTGTAGAAAAGCATCCATACCCCTCGAATGACGACCCAGTACTGCACCCACTGAATGGAAAACGAGAAGATAAATATACAATTTAGATTGAAGGACACCTGTTTAGTAAGATAGAAGAGCCGCACTGAGAAAATAATAAATTATAAAGGAAGCAGAATGCGGATAAGATTAACACGGGTTTTGTACAAACGAGGAACTGGAAAAATTTAGGTTGAGGTTTTCAAGATGCGAAACCGTGACGAATTTTGGCGCTAAATTTCAGCGCTAATTTATAATTTTTCAAGTGAATATACAAAATTGCTATGGCAATGTTTGGCGTAAAATTTCTCAATGCAACAAACAAGTCAAAAGCCCTCAGTTGTCTGGTTTAATAGTGGCATTAACAAACAATTTCACTTGCGTTTTGTCAAAGCTAAATTGGGTAAAGGTTCGGGGATATTATTCCCGGCGGGGGGGGGGGTACTCCCTTATAAGGGCTTAATGGGGACGTGCGGCCAGCGAGGGTATGTTTTTCGGGATTTTTGTCTTAAACAGGGTATCCAATTTATCATTTTTTGTCTTAATCAGGGTATCGATTTATCAATTTTTGTCTTAAATGGGATATCTTTTCTCGGACGATAAACAGCAAAATTTTTACAAGCTCTTGTAAATTAATATTGACTTCCGTTGGCTTTGGCATTGATACCAGGCACATTAAATTTCCATTGATTACACAACAAGAAAGCCACAAAATTTGTAACCGCAACTTTTAATCTATGCCTTAATAGGGTATCAAAAATCGGAATTCTGTCTTAAACAGGGTAGGAAAATCAGCGATGATTGTCTTAAGGCCCGTTTACACAGGCGATTTTTGTCGCGGCAACTCGATGCAATTTTTGTCGCGCTAAAGTTGCAACTTCAAAATCGCACGTGTAAACTAGTTGCGATTTTAAGGTGGCCGAACACAGTTTTGGCGCGCGCTCTTGCTAACGTGATTCAGCGCGCGCACAAGTATTGCATAAAAACAAACATGGCATAAATAGAGCGATCATTTTATTTGCTCAATGTTTGCGCTATCTGTACTATTTGTTTCTTCACAAATGAACACAATGTATTGTGTTGAAGGTTTTACTCTTTTATTACAAAGGTAACGATGCAAAGAACTCAGCTCTGCTATTTCTTTGTTGCTAAAAGAACCCAGTTAAATGCAGCGCATGCGTAGTAAGTCGAAAAAAGTGCGATTGAGTGAAAAATTGACTTCTCGGAGGCGTTTATTTCTCGAGAACCACTCATTAGAATTTCACGAAATTTGGCACGAAAATACTTTAGGAAATAAGTAACTGGAGGATTGAAAAAAAATTGAACTTTAACAAAGGAAATTCAAGATATGCCAGTGAACCTTTAAAGAGGGATAATTAAAGATCTGTTTGTTAACTTATTATCAAAATAGCGCTAACTTGCGAGTATCGTTACAAGCTTGTTGCATGCAAATTATAAAGAAAATCTAATGACTAGATTTTCTGCAAATAAACAAAACCGATTTTAAACACCTGTTTATATTTGATCATGTTGCCATGGCAACGGTACATACGTCAGCTTAATTATCAAAAAGTTGAAGTTTGTGTTATTAACTTGCTTGCTGGCATTTTTGGTGACCAAAGGATCAAGGGTTTTAGAGAAAAATGTAATTGAAACAGAGGTATCAAAAACTGTGTTCAGCCACCTTAAGTGCGATTTGTCGCCGCGATATCGCAGGGGTTTCGAACAGGTTTGAAACTTGATGCAATTTTGCTGCGACAAAAATTGCATCGAGTTGCCGCGACAAAAATCGCCTGTGTAAACGGGCCTTTAACAGGGTCAGGGTATGAGGGGCTGTGCCGCACGTCCCCACCCAGGGATAAATCGAGTACCTCCCCCGGGAGATTATTAATATTTGACAAAACGCGCGTGAAATTATTTCTTCATTTCGCTCGTCGCCACTTGATTATCTATACTAATTTGCGCTCACTTAATATTTCACTGTTAAACCACCTTGACGCATTATTCACGAAAACTTTAACTTTGCTTTGTCATTCAAATAGTCACGTCTGTTTATAAGGTCTATTTCAGTGTGCCTGTGTGCGTACTTAACATAAATATAAAGGCTTTACAACACATAAGCTAAATTAACTCAGACATCCACAGAGCAGAGCAGCTGAAAATGAATCTCGGTATTTCCGTTCTCGGCAAAACACGTTTATCTTGCCTGCTTAAAGGCAGACAGGGAAATTATCCACAAAATCTGTTGTTTTATTAGAGAAATTCATTCGGCACATTAAAACTTCATTTGACTTTTGACTCTTACTTATAATTGCAACAAAATTTGAATGAGATTGGAGTTCAAGCCTGTCAACAGAGCTCATTACTAATTGAGTTGGCAATAAACGTCTGCTTTCACCGATGGTAAACGTAGCTACAAATGCTGATACAACAGTAGAGTGTTGCTTAACATTGGTGTCTCGAAAGGGCACAATTTTCCGTTGCAGGTTTTCCCAGCGAATTAAATTCAATACACTCGAATTTTCTGCGGTTAATATGGTACACTGATATAAAACAAAACGAAAATTACTTATGCTTGTTGAGCTTAATTTTGTATGCATCACTAATCATCACTAGTCGTTTTCATAAGTTAAATTTGGTTCTTCGAAACCGCAATGATTATGATCACTGGTCAGCCGGGGAAGATTTCTCTAACAATAAAACACAAGATATAAAGAACACGTTTTCCTTTATCGCTCACCTTACTACGTCCTTCCTTCCTTAGCAGATAATCCTCGCAATACTTCGAGCCGTCGTTCGCCATCTATCTGTCTTGAGATAATTTAAATCTGTTTAAATAAACCTCGTAAGATCAGTTCACACATTTAGTAAATTGAGTTGACACTTTCAGTAAAAATGAGCGCAAATTATGTATATTGCTAAACGACATATCGGTTAAATAAGAGTCATTTGATCTTCTAGTACAGCAAAACTGCCTTGCTTTCGTCTCACCGCTATTTGTTAATGCACTTGGCGAATTCGCGTAACACGACTAGCGTGTGGTCAAGACAATTCTCTACACTTCTAACTGCAATGAAAAGCGGCTGCCTCTGTTTACAAGCTGATGCACATGCTGTCCTCAAAATAGCATGGCGCGACTGGGTATACAACAAGCACATTTCAAATTAGATAAGCTATTATGACCCGCGAGTCTTCATGCTTTCAGCTGGTACGACCACAATGGCCCATATCCTGTACGCATTATGTCTTTAATACGTTTAGCCAGTAGTCACATGCAAGGCCTACCTCTTTATTTAATTTATATTATCTGGCAAGCTTACTGAAGTATAAAATAGAGTCCTTCAGTCGCGATATCTGTAAAAACTATTTAACTTTAGCTTTTAAACTTAATTCACTTGACTGATCTACGAGTACACATGTTTACAAAAATAAACACGGTCGCCTTCGCTTTTATACAAACAACGTCGCAATATATTCTACAATAACTCAAAATTATCAAAAGTGACAAGGATTGCAGTAAATTTCCATGTTCTTATTGCCATGAAACGTACAACATTGATAGTAATCAACAGATCGAATCTTAACTTGATATCGATTCCTCTAATGACCATTCGTTTGCTCGAGCCATTTTGCCAAGTTGATTCGAGAGCCGGTAGTTTTTAACTGAGTAAATACAAAATCCCACCTGTCATGAAAGTCTTTGCCTTGCCATATGCAGGTCAGTTTTGGTTTCACAGCTTAAAATCTACAAGTAAAATATTTTCGCGGCAGCAAAAACGTCTTCGCCATTTTGTATCCCGGCAACAACCGCGTCTGGGCAGAACATACACATGGCCATGTTGCGTGACACAGGCTTGCGTGATTTACCGTAAGAAGCAAAGAAAATCACGCAATCCAACAACTACCAGGCCGGGTATCCTTTGCTACATGATACCCAGGGGCGGATACCACACACTCGCTGTAAAACCATACAATCAGAGACGCTTTGATTTGAAATGAAAAGGCATCAGGGGTTTGTAATACATTTTCTTCGGTCTGGATATTTCGTTCATGCAATTACAACCAGTTTCAAATGAAAATTTCCTTTTTTCACGGGTGCTAAACGGCTCACATACTATATAACCAGTTTAAAAGCCTATCCCCACGCCAGGCCTTCCTGAAGAAAGCTGGTTAAAAAAAAAACAAAAAAAAACATTCTACGTTGTGTCGGTTTCTGCCTCTATGTTCTTCATTTTATATGTGAAACCGAGTAGATCACAATTGATCCAACATACCGGCAGGATCATCATTTCGGCCTGTTAAGGCAAAGTATAGCGGGCTGATTTCTCATGGTCACTTCGATAACAAAAAAAATAGACCCCCACAAAGGGAATTCTAACTTAATATAATATAACTTAATATAACTTGTAATAGTTATCACTAAATTAAGCCGCTCCCACTCCTTTTATTTCGATTACATGACAGGAAAACGGAACATTTCAAACTCTTCAGGCTCTTCAAAGCGTTGACGAGTAACAGTCATTCTTCTGCTATTGCTGATCATATGACCCAAAGAAGCCATAGCATTAAATGGGATCACTTTGACATTTTAGCTACTGGACAGTCTGATATACTTTGTAAAATTATGGAAATCTTGTTAATTCGCGAAAGCGTAGTGTTGCGCATGCCCTACCGTGACCCGTGGGGGTCCATGAAAATGTTGGCAGTGAGAAACTTCTTCTCTACAAGCCATTTATATTGTTTCCAGCAGATTTAACTAGGTCTGTTTATTTTCATTTACTTTTTCTTTGTCATTACTTTCCTTATTTGGCATTAGTCTTCGTGTTTAAATTTAACTGTAGTTTTGGTGACCGTTACTTGTGAAGATGTATGTTGGAGCATACGAAACGTCAAGTTCATAAATGAAAGATTTTACAACATGTGTTGTCTCGTTATGTTTATAATCACAGTTTGTTCTCCTTATTATTTTTTTCTGCTGATTGAAAACAATTGAACATTATAGTACTGGGGAACTAAAAATACAAATTATTTTTGTAAAATGTGTCACTCATAATGTTCCAATAACTTGCGCATCTTATCACGAATATGATTCAAACAATCAACTAAGTTAATTAAACCAATAATTCGGTAACGGCCAAATTAACACATGGCATTATATTCTCTACATAATACTCTTACGAAGCATTTACAGCAGAGAAGTTTACCATATCTCGTTTAAAAGGACAATACAAAAAGTACTTTCTGGGAAAAATAGCTTGCATACATTGGAACTAATCTTTCTGTTACTAAACTTTCACTCACTAGAAAAAGGTTAAAAATGTACAAAGAAAAACAAAGTTATATCGATTACTCTGCTGTTCGAATATGATGCTGAAACAAACTCTTTGTCAAGGAAACGCATCTCGAGAGTCGAGAAAGTCATCTGGAATTTGCTGTCACGATTTTTTTTTCCAACACGCGTAGATTATCGCGTTACGGTCATACTATATGCAACTTTTTGCCCTCGACGAACACGCTGCAAAACATTTATATTTACTTTTGAATTCCTGCTGTGACATGCCAAGTCTCCCAGCTGGGACATGCACGAGATCTACGCTCTACACGTATTAAAGATTTCGCAATACAAAGAAGTGATCTCAACAATGCAACGGTCAATTGAAATCTCTTCCCCCGACTCCCAGGACATAGCGGGGGACTAACGCAGCCAAAGCCAGGATTTAACCCCAGGGAGTACTCCCACGAAAACTGGGTGGAGTGTGCGGCCCTCTCAACAACTAATCCTTACACTATTTATGACCAAAATCTACGATATTCGCCACGCTATTTATGACTTGACCATTACAGCAAAACCCGGTTTTAGAAATGCGTTATAATGGATAAGTTCGCTATTACAGACCAATTTCAAATTACCGTAAACATAACTTGTGATGGGCTTTTTTTCCTCTTAAAAACCATGCCCTATTTATTGCCAAAATAGCCAAAATCAGCTAAAATCGATACCCTGCGATTTATGTACCAGTCAAAGTAAACCCCGACCCCTCCCCCCCCCCCCCACCCACCCCGGGGTATAAGTAGGGATTAGTTTTAATAGATGAACCAGAGAATTAACTCTGAAGTGTAAATTATAGTGCTACTTAAACCCATGAATAACCCACTGGGCGTTAGCCCTAATAAAGGGAAACAGGGAACCACACGAGGCAAAGAAAAAATCTTTTGACCTCGGTGGGAATCGAACCCACGACCTCCGGAATAGATCTACCGTTACTAACGTAACGGTAGATCTATTCCGGAGGTCGTGGGTTCGATTCCCACCGAGGTCAAAAGATTTTTTCTTTGCCTCGTGTGGTTCCCTGTTTCCCTTTATTAGGGCTAACGCCCAGTGGGTTATTCATGGGTTTAAGTAGCACTATAATTTACACTTCAGAGTTAATTCTCTGGTTCATCTATTTGTGTTCCCAGTGCTACGCGGCACAACATTCATTAGTTTTAATAGCCTGCAAAAAGCGACAAATGCCCCACCGTGTGGTGCAGGAAAGATGAGGAGAAAATGACCCACCTCTGGGGCAACTGCAGATCTTCCTGATGAGTTTGTAATTGAATAATTCACAAGATGGCAGAATTAGATTTTAAATTAAATTTTAAGAATGCCAGTTTCACAGATTCCAGCCCAGTCATCTAAAAAAAGACGTCGCGATTTTAGGACTGGCATAGCCGTGCCCATGATTGCCGCAGGCGTGATCCTCTCTGGGAGTCCAGGGGCATGCTGCTCCGGAAAAAAGAAACTTAAGATATGTGCCTCTAAGATGCCATTTCCTGCATTTTGAGATCACAGTCAATGGAAAATAGTGGAGTTTTTCTTAGACTTTTTCATTGACTAAACATAATATCAACAAAGAAATCGAGCGCCATGAGAGCATGCCACGAGTGAATGCAAACCTGGCACAAAGTCAAAGCAATCCAGTGCATTTCTGCACCCAAAACTACCGCCTATGATACCAAAAGGGCAAAATGGTTGAGAAACCCAAGAAAAACAGCTAAAAACGGCAAAGAATGGTGCTAAAAAGACTGGTTAAACAAAGAAAACCTTCTCGTCCTTTGGCTAAGAAAAGTTAAAAAAAAAAGAAACAGGAGAATATGAAGCGAAAACGGATGACTGGAAATATCCTCCAAAACCGGGAGGTTCTCGGCCAAAGCGGGAGGGTTGGTTTCACAGTTTTAGTTACAATGTTCCATAGGTTACATCAGCAACATTCAGAAAGGTTGTCTTTACAGAGCGGCGAAACAAAAAGTCATCGGCATCTCAATATAAAAGCGTTTGCCCTCTTACATCCATGTCCTAAATTAATCAATGTATTGATTTGAATAACAATAAAATGGATTCCACAAATACGTGTGAACACTTACCTGTGTCCACTCCAATGTGCCGAAATGTACCCAGAAGCCCTTGCAAGAACGATCGCCGCCATCTTGGATTAGAACGAATCCCCTACTAATGCCCCACATTCCTCAGGAAAAGTGCGACAAAATGCGCGAATCCTACACATACTTGGGACTCGAATAGTTGCCAATATTGTGATAAAGCCCCACTAAAGCCTCACATGTCCCGGGGTGGGGGAGGGGGGTTTACTTTGACTGGTGCATTAACAATACGTGCGATCATCATCATCATCACCAATCTTTATTTATCCACGAGATCATATCACTTTACATGGTCTTCCTAGGAATCGTGTTTAAAACTAGACTA
Source organism: Platygyra sinensis (assembly GCA_019787425.1). Classification (NCBI taxonomy): domain Eukaryota; kingdom Metazoa; phylum Cnidaria; class Anthozoa; order Scleractinia; family Merulinidae; genus Platygyra; species Platygyra sinensis. The sequence continues at coordinate 32,969 of JAHPZR010017542.1, forward strand.
AAATACTCTAAGGAACTATAATGTTAAAAATACAAAAACTTACATTATGAATGATAAGAGTTAAAATGAGTCAAGGTGTATTAGAAAAAATCACAGGAAGGGGACAACAGCCGGGATTTAACAGGTAGGGGTAGGGTAAAAACAAAAAAAACAACATTCAAGACAGAGTGAATGAAAAAAAAAAAAAAGAAATCGTGCAAAGAAGACACGTGAAGAAAAAATTCCTGCAGAGTGAATAGTGCTGTCGGGCTTACGGACAGACTTACCGCGCTTGAAGGGCACCTTAATTGGAGCGCAGCCGCTATTACTGCAGTTTCAATTTCTATGACCTGGTTGAATCCCTATTCGTTTGAATTTCTCTACAATTAGGAAAACGAACATTTCTCCCTTTCAAGGCTGATACATTTTGTGCGCAGCTACCTCATCATGGACACTGGTTGCCAAACATCCCTGCAAAAATACCCTTAAGGTCGGCACACACGAGGGGACTAGTCCCTGCAACTAGTCTCCTGAAGAGTTTACAAGAAGAAACTGGTCGCAGGGACTTGCCCTACGAACAGTTCACACGAAGGGTTTTGAGGAACAAGTCGCAGGGACTTGTCCCAAAATTCAAACTGGTGTGAATTCGTGGGGCCAGTCGCAAGGACTAAAGTTGGTCCCTGCGACTAGATTTTGACCAGTTCACACGTTGGGACTTGTCCCCGCGACTGGTTGCAGGGACTAGTCCCATCGTGTGTGCCGACCTTTACGGACAACCGTGGCTCAAAAGTGATAAAAAGACATAAGATATAAGCAGCCAGATCCTGCTTGATTCGTTTCCAATCAAGCAAGCACATACCGCGTTTTGAAAGCCTCCACATATAAGGAATGAGTTCCACAAGTGACATACATAAATGACGATTGTGGACACAGATCAATATGCACACTAACGGCAAACCGTCACACTTTCCCAAGATGGCCACCAAGATCAACGTCGTAATCAAAGACAGTTATGGAGTTGTTAATACAACTAGGCCGGGTTGTTCAAATCCCGATTAAGCTAACCCAGGATAAGCCAGAATTTTAATATCAAGTTTGTTAACTTTTCCGTGAGGTTTTCTGTTTATATTGTTTGGCCTTACTTCGTTTTGAACTTGAGTAATCTCAACTACCACGAGATTTAAGAATTAAGTGAAAAACGTTAATATACAAGAAATAATTAATAACCCACATAAATAACCCACATGAAATTATAGCCTGCATAGCAGGTGTTTCCAAACCCTTACCCGAAGGGAACGAAACTGAGAGGGGGTGCGAAAAACAAGGAGCAGAGGGAGGGGGTCAGGAGCGCCAACTCAGAGAATTCAGTGACACCAGCGAGATTTGCTCACGTTAGGCGGTAAACTGTTGATGGTGGGGTGAGGAATTTCCTTCGCTCTCCTCACCCCTCCCTCTGCTCCTTATTTTTCGCACTCCTGCCCAGTTTCGTTTCCTTCAGGTTAGTTTTGTTTTCACACTCTCTTTTCTCCCCATCCCCTCCCCCCTCATGCTCACCCGTCCCCACTTCTCCCCAATTTTTTGCTCACCCCAGGCCCATGCGTGCTCCTTCACTCGCCCGGTTTTTCGCTCGCTTGTTCGGTCGGAAAAGAAATGGCTGCTACCAGCTAATGAAATGACAATGTCTTCTCTTGTCTGTCATATTAATTTCAATAACAAAAATCGGAAGCTGTATTGCAGCTATGAAAAATCGTATTTTTTTTTTCTCCAGAAGTTCTCCCCACCCCACCCATCCGCTTCAACAGTTTACCGCCAAATGTGAGCAACCCTCGCTGGCGTCACTGAATTCTCCGAGTTGGCGCTCCTTCGAAGATGCAATGAAGAGATTCAAGAAAAAAAATCTTCCGGTCCATCCTGGGACTGTGAATGCTATTAGACTTGAAGATCAACTAACGAGGTGAGTTTTCGCTTGTTTGAATGTGTGGTTTTATGGAACCGCACGATGTGTTTTCATTCACGGCAAGGTATTTTCGCGTCAACTGATTTCACCTCGCCATTCAGATCGGTAAGTTGTAGCGTTCATTTCTCGAGGATTTCAAGCGAATGAAGAAGTAAATCTTCGCTCTATGCTGGGAATGTGAAATGTAAACGAACAAGGTGAGTTTTCGATTGTTCGAAAGTTGTTGTTGTTCTAAGGAACTGATTTTTTACCTTGTAATCGTTGAACACGACAGTAAGCTTAATACCTTTGAGAGAAAAAAAAAAAGAAAATGAATGCTATGGGAGTTGAAAGCGGTCAAGTGCGTAGATGACGACCTGAACCTAGCGCAAAAACAGGGAACCGGTGCTTTCGTTATTGTTCTTAACTTTTAATTTTCAGGCTATTTTTGTAAACTGTTGATATTCTTGTTCGTTTAAGCTTACATAAACTTGAAAGTTAAAGAAGTGAAGGTCACGCAGTCACCTTCAATCACTACTGAGATGGGCCAAAAAGTTTACAAAATATTTGCAAAGTATTTATCGTAACCGAATTTATTACTCGCACTTATCTTGTCATGATATTCTCGCTGTGTTGTGGGCGCTGTTTTTACATCTCTGGTTATTCGATCTACATTAGGCCCTTTTCCCGAAACACTGTATAAGTAGCTCACTCTTCAGTATATGTTAGTTCTGGAATGGGCGGCCGTCGCCACCAAAAATACAAGATTGTTAAACGGCACAGACCAATCATAAATGGTTTAGTGAAGGTTTGCGAAATGGAATAAATGATTGAGAAATGATACTGTCTAAATACAAAGAGTTAATGGTGGGACGGTTGAAGTAGTCGACAAATCCTTTACACTTTTTTTTTTCTATAAGAATATATTTTATAAAGCCGAGGCTGAGATTTTGAAAATAATTGATATATAGTTTTGTGTGTTAAACATCTGTAAATACAATACAATTCTATGTTTTTACCTTAACCGAAAAAAAATTATTCCTTTCTCTGACGGCGAAACTAGCGAACAAAACGAAAAAACCTGCACTAGCTGTAGGAAAATGTTCAACGGTGATGACAATTCGATGAACGGTGCTGACATGTAAACATATCTACAGTATTCAGCACAAAAGACACGGATGATAAACTAAACCACAAAAACGTCTTAAAATGTCAAACGTCATAAGCTATAATTTAAGAATAATCACAAGAATATTTTCAGCCCAAAATCGGCAAAAAAATAAGAATAGTCAGCCTGAGCCGGAAAAACAACATTTTCTATATAAAAAAAGAGTGTAATTCACCAAGAAATGATTCAACTCACCGACCAATGGTTTAGTGTAGTGTCAACTGATTTAATGCTCACAAAAATAGTGCAGTACGAAGTCAAATCATTCGTTCAAACAGCAAATAGCTTAACTTGATGTTGAGCTGTTCAGTCATAGAAGGAATGGTCCAGTGTAATTTGAAATGGTTGAATGAAATTAAAAGTGATTTAGCATGGCACGAAACGAAACAGCCTACTTTGCGCGCCGAACCGCAAAAATTACAACAGTGAAGTGAACAAGTCAAGACTGAAATGGATCAGTCAATGTGGGGTCTGACGTAATACCATCATATCTGGCGCCAAAATAGCAGAGTGAATGACCGTGACACGGGTCACATTGACTCGGCGAGCTTGGTCAAGCGTGTTCCGGTCAGCTTCGGTAAGTTTAGTTCTTTTTATTTCATTTTGCAATGCATTTCTGTCCAGAAGATATGTCTTTTAGAGTGCCAGTGGGGATCTAGAAATTATGACAATATTTCTGAGATCAGATAGGATATTATATTAAAATCAAAGAAGGTTAAAGTCACGAACATGAACTCAAAGGAAATGATGACACCTCCAGTTTACTCACTTTCGTTCTTTGTCTCGTTTCAGATTTAATTTTTTTCGACTATTCTCCACGATGGTACGTATTTTGCTCTATATTTTAACACTATATATTAAATTGACAACGTAGATTCCATAGATATACGCTCAGGCAATTCGATTACATCAAAACGATTGTCGTCTGGCGGAAATAGTTTAACAAACAACTGAGCCGCCAACCTGCGATCAGGCGTCCTTTTTTTTTCGTGGCGGGAATGAACGCCTGATACAATTACTTGACTACTCGTCTGCCGCCCCCTAGTTAAAATATCTGTCAGCGAGAATGTCGCCGATGCCATCAGATAGTGAATCAATCGGAATTACCGAAAGTCATTCGTGGGCGGGAATTACACAAGACGCGAACAGCGGTGAATCTACATACAGTGCTGTACAGTAAACCGCATCCTCCTGTTTCGTTCGTAAATGAGCAAGTTTCAGAGGCAGAACAAGAAATGCTATCCTTGTGCGTCTAGCGCGTCAGTTGGTAAAGGTACCGTTCCTCTTTGTAAGCCAACAAAAAGCAACAATTGTTTTTTAGTGGCGTTGGCTGTACTGCCCATATGAAACAACACTTTTGGAATTAACTGATATATAGCGCTCTTGCCGAATTCCGTCTATGAAAGCATTATATTTGTTCATCTTTGAGAGTTTTGTGACAAAGCTGAC
>JAHPZR010017542.1:40000-65000 GCA_019787425.1 Platygyra sinensis
CACTGCAGTTTTCCTCAATAGAAATATGAGGCATGGTTTTCTATTGACGAGCTTAAACAAAATGGAAATTATTCATGTTACCGAGTTTACGTAGACAGCTGATCAAACTGACAAGAAGTTTCTATATTCTGAAGGAAAGCTTAAATCCTGATATCAAACTTCCCGAGAAGTTGACATGTGTACGTAACGAACTTTCTGGAGGCCCGAAAGAGCACTGAAAGACGCGGAAAGACCGAAAGAGCACTGAAGACGCGGGTTCCTGAGCACAAAAAGGCTGTTCTGATGTTCGATCAGAACTCCAAACTTGCGTGCTATGTTCACGAGCATCATCATCATATGAACTTTGAAAACGTTGAAGTCGTCAGACAAGAAGCACATTACCATCAGCGGCTTTTTCTGGAGGCTTGGATGTCTGTAAAAGACCCGAACGTTGGGAATGATCACATGGCCATGCCAGAAGTCTACAAGTGCCTTGCTCGCACTTAGATTCTCTCGAGTCACGCGCATATAGCACGCGCAACGTTTCAATTTAAAACGTTTTTAAATCACGCGTAACATCAAGCGGTTTTTTTAACTGATGAAGGCTTAAGAGTTAGCCGAAACGCCTTACTATAATATACAAGTCAGTGACAAAAAACTATACTTTTATCAACCAGGAGACAAAGGTAGACTATTCATTCTTTTCCGATCACTTATTTACTCTCCCTACTCAGCAAGATATGTGTGCTCCCTTTGACCTCAGGAACAAACCCCAGAACCTCAAGAATTATTTTCTTTACACGCCATCACCACATTTGAAAAGAACTAAACAGCTCATTGCATGTGTCATTTACTCTCCCCACCCATTTAACAAAAAAGAACAACTTGATTTCACTTGCTATTATGGATTTATTAAGTACAATAAAACTATGCATACAGTTAATATTTTAAGTAAGTGAAAAAAAAAGTTTGAAAAGATCCCAAACCGTGTTCTCATAAATTGCCCATTTATTTGAAAAAGTTCCAAGCTGGTAATGTTCTTAAACAAAGTTTAAACTCTTCAATCAAGTCAAAAGGAAAATTAGTTAAAAATCTTTATAAGTAAATCCAAAAAGATGATTTACAAATAAAACTGTGTGTGTTCACGAATTGCACATTACTTGAAATACTTCCAAGCTCTTAATGTTCTAAAAAAACTCTTCAATCAACTAGAAAAGTTCTGCTTCGAGCTATTCTGTTTGGTCAATTTGCTCTGGTTGACACAACCAAGTCAAAAAAAGTCTGTCGCTTGATACTGCTTCAGTCTGTTCTGCTAGGTCAATTTGCTCATGGGTGATCAATCAAGTCAAAATAGAAGTTCGTCGCTTGAAACTGCTTCAACTTGCTCTCCTCGTTCCATTTGCTCTGTTCATGCTGCTTCAATCAAGTCCTTGGTTTGCTTCAAACTGTTCAATTTGCTCTGTTTCTTTATGGTCGACTAGTGGAATCGTAGCCTTCAGCCGAGGACAACGTCGCGGGTGTCCTTGTAAATGATCTTTGCGCTTGACAAATTGGGCACTGGTACGTTCGCGGGGGATGTCCAACTGCTCTCCCTGGTGAATTTAGAGGTGGCGTCTATTGTGATCCGGCTGGGAGAAGGTCTTTGTATATAGCTTACTTTATGCTGGCCCTTTTTTCCCAGTGTTTTTTTCGGAGATGACGATAGAAAGCAGATGGAGGAAAATTTTCGACACAGAGGTGGCAATCTATGGTAGCAAGTGGTGGGTTGTGTTCAAGAACACGCTTTATGTAACCGTAAACCGGTAAGAACCGGTTAAAGCGGCTTATCTAGCTGACGCGAGAGATTTCCTAATTTGGTCGCACAAAAAGGTCATCGGTTAGAAAGAAAAAAATCACGTCATCGCCGGCTAAAGCGGGGTTTAGCTCGCTGACGCGAAAGATTTCCAGATCACAAAAAATTGATTGGAATGGTTAGAACGAAAAAGTTGAAATAGTACCAAGCTATTAATGTCCTTTAAAAAAAACTCTTCAAGTAACTAAATAAGTTTAATTATCCACTTTTATTGTAAATGGTAGTTTGTTTTCGGAACATGAATGCTGTGGTTCTTTGAAAATGAGAGCTGGATTGTTCAATAGTATCATTTGCCTTGCTTTTTCTTGTTTCTCTTGGTTAATTCAACACCCGCCCACTGAAAGAATCTACAATCCCTGTCTCGACATATAAAGTAGGGGCGGTCCGGATTCTTTACTGTTTTCCTCACTTTGAGTGAACCACTTCCTCGCAGCCACAGATCAAGTTCCTCTTCCGTTTCAGATAGTTTTCGAGTAGTTTTCCATTGACGCTGCTCATGTAGTAATAGGCTCAGTCCTGGTGCATGAAGATAGGGCATTGATCGACTTGACACTTGATGCAGCTTTCCCCATTCGTCCTCGCCACGAAGAGGATTAGATTGCATTCGTGGAAGGGGCAAACATTAAAGTTGTAACTTTTTTGTTCTACTGTTGGCGGTGTGGGTTGATTGTTTGTCACACTAGCTAGTGGTTCAGTCGTGATGAGACTATCTCATGATAGGCTGGTGAGAGCCTGGTCTTGCTCGATGGTTGATGATAGAGGTTGAATCTTTGTCTCCTTTTTTCTCCGTTTCTTGTAAACGGGTGCAAGAGTGTGTATACCATTTCCTTCATGACATACAAAGGTCTCTTTCCACTCATCTTGCCCGATCAAAGTGAAGACGAACTCTACGGTGTCTCCAGCTATACACTTTGTGACTTATTCCAGACAGCATTTGCGGGAAAACGAGCTCACTGAGACGAAAATTAGCAAGGCTGAGACACACAGTATAGGGATACTAATATTTTCCAATATTTCGGAGGGCACGGCCTTCCTTTTTCAGGGTGTTACAGAGAATGACTTTAATTTTAAACTTTACAAATTTAAAATATGGGAAATACTTTATCACTAGTGAAAAGATAAATAGTAACAAAAGACTGAGTGACAAGGCTAAGTAATGAGTAACGATGAAAAAAGTAACGCAAAATTTAAAAATTTAAAAATGTGGGAATTGTTACATCCTGAATTGGTGCTCCGTTCACTGTCACTAGTGCTTTGAGCATCAATCCTCCATCTCGCATACTGTCGGAGACCCGTGTCCAATCAAAAACCTCGTCTATGTCAGAGTGGCTGAATCCCAGTAGCACGTAGGTGAACAACAACATGCCCTGTCGCTTGAATTACATGATTTCCTGAAAGATGTCCACCGTGGTTTGTTCCGCGGATAAGGTGTTTTAGTCGAAGGTATTTCACAGTCTTCCTTGTTCCATAGAGGGTGGATGAAGCCTGATTTTATCAAGAGGCGGATCCATTGGTCATAGGTTTCCTCATACTTAATGTTCTTTATTCCTCTCGTGATTTTGTACCCCACCATCTCTAAATATTCGACGGTTTCTAATGAGTGGTTGGGTTGATCGAGTGGAGATATGTCTTCTATTCGGTGAATGTGGCGTAACAACGCTTTAACCCACTCTCGGCGCCAAGGGAATGCTTGAAGTATTTTAAAGAAATTAGCATTACGTTTGACACTACCATATCGTGCCTGAGTGGATGATGAGGTGCATGACATCAATTGTTTTTGACAACACTTTTCGTATCTGCACATAATGCTAGTTATACATCAATTGATATTTGCTTTGGCGTGAAACTGCTTTTATAGTTTGTAAGATGTTAATCATATGACATACACCCAAACCCGAGAGTATAAAAGACCGCGACCCATTCAACAGGCGTCAGTTGAAGTTTGCTTGTCTACATGGCAAACTGCGTCTCCGAAAACGAAGTGAGAGAGGAAAAGAAAACGAGGAAAAAGATACCCCAAAATCCGAAAACGGAGTGAGAAAAAAACGAAAAAGAGAAAATTAAAAAGATAGCCCCAAAAAATACGATTCCCCAGATGTAAGATGTAAGAAGCAAGCGAGGTGGCGGTCTTCGATGACGAAGCACCTCAAACCAAGAAGCCCAAGAGGGGACCACAGTTGGTGATGATTTGTCCTTTCCACAGCAAAATGCTTTGAAACCCCTTCCATGACAAATATTTCAGAACTTGATGGCCGAGATGGTAAAAGACTGGTTATAGGGACCGGTTTGGAGGAACGCGCGCATGCCAGAAAAATACAGTCACGTATGCGACGGATATGATGTGGAGCAGCTGGATCCGGCAGCGAGTTTTCTTTATCACGTGGAAAACCCACCTTTCAGCCTGTATCATTTCGTGGCTCACCTGGTGATCATGCGAAATGCGCTTCCATGGGAGCGTTATAGACGCCATAGTCAGTGGCTATTCACAACACGTCCCCCCGTTCCAGCAGTTGTTAATCGATCTCATTTGTGAATTGTTCTAAACCTCAGTAAGACATGTTCTAAACCAAAATAATGTTACAACAGGCTGAATCTATGACTTGATAGGTCATGTAATCACTGTAGCTAGTTCCACAGATCTGCAGTTTTTCTTCCATAAAAGATCGGAGTTGAGAATGAAGTCGAGTTACGCGTGTTGGCTTTTGCTCCCTCATGTAACGCTGACAAGCAGTGAGCACGCCTGTCAGAGCCTTCACCAAAGGCGCTTTTCCAGGAACTTTCTCTTCCTGTAAGAGGTTGTTTTATTAAAAAGGAGAAGGGCACGTTTTTGCCATTTACATGGCGGTATTTGGAAGTCATTTGGTAGCATTTGTTAAGATTAAAGTAGAAAAAACCTTTAGTTATCAAACAGCTTTTAGGCTGATCTTATTTCTTTCGAATTCCCACCTCTTCGAGGTACGTGTATTTTGTCATTGACCTGAATTCGAAAATGACTCGGCTCGGGCGCGCCTTCGACGTGCAGCAGCCCCGCTAAAGCCCACTGGCGGTGGCGGTAGGAGAACTGTTTCCGCCTTCCTTGTACTCTCTTTCAACGTCAGCTTTTCGTTTGTCGATCGAGCTCCTCTGTTGAATCGACTCCTTATGCTGGATCGCACTGTCTTAGGTGGAATGGCAGATTCAATTTCAGTGACACGTATAAATTAAAGTTTTCATAGAATACAAATGGTATGGAAATAACCTCATAAGAATGAGATCAATAATCAATAATCCAAAAAAAGATGCTAAAGAAATGAAAACACGTATACAAATGCCATAAAAATCTCATTCAAATGGGATCAATAATCTACAAAAATGTTATAGAAAAAACAAACAACACAACACTTTTCATAGGCAGAGTACTCGCTGCAAAATGGTTTCCTTGATTCCAACCCGATGGCGGATAGGTCCACTTTGTAAGTAGTATCTCTTTGTCTCTTCATGACTTGGCTTTCCTTACTTACGCGTGCAGTGCTAACAAAATAGATCTTACCTGAAGAACGAGGGTGAAAAACCGCTATGACAGCAAGAGAAGTGTTGCCTCTGTTGTTGAGATAAAATGTCACTCGGGCGGTCAAACAGTCTCACGCTGTGGTCTTTGTCAAACGTTTGATTGGTTTGGTCTCGTGGCGAGTGGACCTCTATATTGAGTTGTTGTGATAGATTTTTAAAAAGTGTCCATAACATGTAAATGCTGTAAAAACCTAATACTATTGAAAACACTTAATACTATAGAAAAACCTAATGTAAATGCTGTAATGCAAATGCTATAGAAATGATACAGAAAAAAATAGTACAAATGGGATCAATAATCCAAAATGAATAATACGATAGATAAAACATAATACTATTGGAAACAACTGATTCAAATGCTATGGAAATGGGATCATTCATAAATAATGTCAAATGAAGAATGGTCTAGGAAAATCAATAATCTATAAAATGGTATACAAAAAACACGCAACACTATTCATACGTAGAGTAAAATGTTTAGACTGGGTTTCTGCTTGGTTGGTGACCAATGGAGAAAGAAAAATTTGCTGAGTATTACATTTGCCCTTTTCAAAGGTATGCTTCTCTTCCTTGTTTCAAACTGGTTTCCTTACTGAAGTATGTAGTTCTAACAAGATAAATCTTGACTGGCCTATGAGACATCTTTGACAAGCACTGTAGTACTACAGCACTGTCATGCTTCACAATTACTCCAAGGTTGTGGTAAAATTCCAACATCAAGGCCACTTCTTCCTCTTCGCGTATTATTAGGAAACATCAGCAAAAGAGTGTCGGTAATCTGTTACTATTTGTTCAATCTATGCACTACTGTAACATTTCATTTTCCTTAACTCGCCATAAAATAGGCAAGATAAATTGTTTCATAGTAAATGGGCTGAAAGGATTAAAAATTTCACCTACTTGCATCATAATCAAGTACTCAGACTCTCTGATCAAGTGATGGATGTGTTGGACTTCTAATCTCTTCATCCCTTTTTGAAACAGCAATGGTGGCACAGATATTACAGGTGTGATTAACATACGGCGAGACTTAAAACGTATTTTTCATTGCGAGATATGTTTCGCAAATAATACATCGAGAGCTCCACAAGGCTTCGCACTAGTTTGCGTTTGAAAAACCTGCAACACTAAAAGCAACAACAACAAAAAAACAAACTACCCATGTGTAATACATAGACAGTCGACAGGTTGGAGACTGACAAGGTGGTGGCAAACAGCTTCAACTTAACGACAAAGTACTGAACTGTTCACAGAGACGAGGATGATCGCAGAAAGTAGACTGTTCACAGCCTCTCTACAGAGACTGTCTCGAGAGAACATGTTTCATTGCAGATAATGGTTCTGGGTTCTTTTTTTGTTGTAGAGGTGGAAACGTGATGATTCTTAGGGCTCATTAACTCACCTAATGGCACAAAACAGTTCTAAATGGTATAGAAAAAAGGAATAACATACAAATGGTATAGACAAAAACATACAAATGGTATATGAACACTTCAATTAAGGCGTTGAAGAGAGGTAATGGTCCTGAAACCAGAATGCTTTGTATTACGTTTAGAAAGGTAGTTTTCTTCGTTCCTGCATTCACATTCACGGGATATGTTGAAAATTTACTTTGAGTATTGGCTTGAGATGTGAAAGAAAACGCCACCGATTTTTTTCTTGCTACACGTATAAAAATGCCCTCTACTCAAGCATGGCATCTAATTCCTCGGAACTTGAAACTTTTTGTCTCTTAAATCATACATGGAGCTGGGAGTATGGCAAAGAAGAAGAAGTTGTCTTATTGTCAATGCACACAAAAAACTTTTCCTGGCTGAAATTTCTCTGTGGTCTGGTTAGTTCTGACTCAGTGATAGAGTCTTTTCAATTCTTGAAATGGAATTGAAGTCTTCAAAAATCCAAATGCATGGCATGTGAATAATTTTGATAGTAAAGAAAGTGGAATAATAATCGTGATGTGGTTTGAGTGTGAATACTATGGCTCGTTTGAAGATTGACATACTCCTTCTGAATTGCCTTTTATATTTTTTTGGTTTGACTCTCCATAAACATGGCGCATCATGGAGCTGATATTGTTTTTCCCACATTAGATCTTTCATAACCGAACATGACATTTGCGTTGACCGTTCATCGCTCTTGTGCATTAAACTTCTTTTTCAGCCCACAACTGATTGCCTCAGTAGAGTTGTCCTGTGTTCTCAGTCAGGAACGGAAAAGCAGCCTCGATTATAATCTCGAAAAAACATTTCTTCTGATCTTTTGAATGACTGACTGAGCGTCTGTTGAGATGATTGATTCAAATTCTTAGACAAAACATAGGTATATAAAAAAATTTGAAAGCAGCTTCTTATGGCTTGTAGTTTTCCCCCTGAAGGAAGGGGTTGTGGGTTGAAGAAAATAATTCTCAAAAGCCTGTAAAATAATTAGTTTAATAGAAACACTTAAAAGGTAAAGATAGGTACAGAATTCTCAAAAATAAGTAAACAAGTTTGTTTAATAGAAACACGCAAAAAGTGTTTGCAAACTCTCTCATAACAAATGAAACCGTTGTTCTCACTAAAACATCTGCTGCGTCTTTCGTCAAGCTCTAGCATACCGTTTAAATTTCTAATGGAACGGTGGACCCACCATCTTCAAGGACTTTCCTCTTGGGGTAAAAATAGCTAAATCCAGTGCGATGCTGGGCGAAGGTCAAGACTTTGTTGGCCACCACACGAAAACCTCTGTTCTCGCCGGATGGACTTCTCTGTGTCTGCAATACGTTCAGGTAAACCTCTTCCGAGGGTTGTTCAGTTTCTTGCTAGTGCCTTTTGCAGCTGGCTTTATTGCTCTCCGTATCCCAGCAGCAGTAGGTTTTACTTTTGAGACCCGCAAAACCATCTGCTTTCCATTCCATTTTGAAGAGCCCAAGTTTGCGCTTATCATAGGTGGCATTCCATGGGGTGTCATGGCGGAGAAACCACTGGTGCCTGGTGGCGCTAAACTCATCCTTCTTTTCGAATTCGGGCTTGGCCAGCTCTTCTAACGGGTCACAAGCCAGAGACGTAAACGGAATCGGTATCCATTTCCAGATACTGAAAGTCTCGCTTATCCAGATAGGCGTCGATACAATGGTAGTAGAATTCTAGCATGCGTAGCTTGGCATAGGTGAACACGAAGAAACCGATCTGGAATGGCAAGTCGCGCTTGATCTTCTTCTTGTACATATTTATCTCAAACACCTCGTCGCTCAGTTCTTCCAAATCGTGAAAGAGGAAATTGTTCATGGCACGGGCGACTTGACTCTCATCTTTTTCGTACTTGACTTCCTGATATGATGACGGGCTACATCCATGATAAAGCGACCAAACTAGGCTTTGGTACATTATGCTAGCATTTTTTCGAGCATTTTAGAGGGGCAAAAGCATTGAGCATTGTTCGAGCATTTTAGTGGCATATTCCCGGAAAATTATTTTTTTTCTACAGAATATAGAAATAAATATTATTTTTTACGGGAAAATGAAGACTAATCTTAACCTCTTCACTTAAATATCACAGAAAGGGGAAAAGGATTAACAGAACAACAGATCATTTAGACAATCATCTTCTGGTGTATTAAAACTTTTACATGCATTGTTGTTAACTCGTTATACTAAGGATACGTTTTTGTTAAGCACTCTGAACTATTATTCTGAAAATTTAAAACCTCTATGTATGAGCATTAACCGAGCATTTTGGGGGGAAACCGAGCGTTTTAGTGGAAAAAATAGAGCATTAAGGTGGAGCATTTTAATTGGGAAATAAAAGCATAATGTACAAAAGCCTAGACCAAACCCCTCATTTCCCGCCAACTTGGCAGTCTCCCCATGATCTTTTGGTTCGGGTCCGCATCGACAGCGGGACGAGGGGTTGGATACAAAAAGTCGCCGAAGCTGATTTCCGTTTCGTAAACGGTGGATGCCATTTTTAACGGTCGATGCCATCATTGGTAACCAAGCCTTTCAGGATGAACGATGCCATATCTGCTTTAGCTTAATAGGCCTGGACAAGGTAGAAACTGGTTATAATTTGTTGATGGAGTAGAATGCATTCACCAAATGCTTAATTGTTCATATTCACACTGGTTTGCTTGCGGTTAGCTCTTTTTTGATGTTTGGGGAAACTCTATTATTAATGCTTAAGGTCATTCCCCAGTATTGCATTGCGCATCCCTACTGCGCATAATTTTACGCGTGATTAGCGCGCGCGCATTAGAAAATGGCGGCTTTTTCTTTACGACTGGACCTCGCCGAAGAGGTAAATCGACATTTTCTCGAAAACGAGTACGGTGACCTATCATTTTTTCCTGTCGTTTTGATTTGATTAGTAAATTTCTCTATGTAAAATAAATATGGGCCAATTCTCAGTTTTGAGAAAAAAACAATCGTCGGAAACGTGAATTTAGCAAGCAATCGTGGTGCTTTTATAAGGGTTTATATGGGATAAACAAGGTGCTGTTGCTCCTAAACGAACATGGGGACCCCTCATTTCTATTTCCAAATTTAATTTCCTATAATGTAAACAATCAATTGGCAAAGTTTGAGAAAAATCTCAGTGTAGGTTCTATTTCAGTGGAATGACCTTAAGAATATCACGTTTTACAATTAATCGACCTCGTAGTGTAGTGGTATAAGAGGGATGTCAGGAAACAGAGGTTCCGGGTTCGATACTAGGTGGTTACTTGCAAATTTTCCTTTTTCTTTAATTTAGTAGAGAAGAATTCGTTCACAGTTAAAAAATTTTCTTAGTGTCGCGAAAATGGCATCGACCGTTTACGAAACGGAAAGCTGCGTCGCCGAAAGGTTCAAGCCAGGGGTAGGATAGACACTGAAACGCGCGGTGAACGTGAGTGATCACTAGTCCCAGATAGAATTTCAGTAAAGGCGTGTCCAGTTCTTTTCACCTTGGTAGGATCCAATGAGAGCGCGTCTGGGCGTGGACACGATGTCGTGCTCTTCGGCGAAGGACTGCATGTGCTCACCCACATCTAATCGCCTTATCTTTAGGTTCTTGAAAATAGGCGTCATTTCGCTAAACTTCTCTTTCAGGTGAGGTGGGGTTTTAATGTGCACTTTCACGGCTCCAAAGAACGTACCCTCGTTCACCCGATGCAAGAGCTGAGTCTGCTTCTGTTTCTTCTCGGTGTGACCAGAAAAGTGCTCATTTAGAAAGGTCTCGATTTCTTGCCAGTTGCTGTTTATTGGCGATACCACTGACATTCTCTGATAGACACGATCGTCAGGTCTGGGGAACTCTCAAGGTATTTCATCTTCTCCTCCGTTCTCTTCTCTCTTTGCTGCGTGAGGTTTAAAAACTCGATAGACTGGGGTGCGTTTGGATCCGGTCGGCGCTGGTAGACTCTTTAGCGGTCAACCAACATCGATGGCCGTGCCAGTAACAACCGTAAATCTAGTAGACGACCTTGGAGTCACCATCGTATCCATCCACACGTAATTGCCTAAGTCCGATTCGTTTTCCCCGTCGTCGAGGCGCGTGCCAAAGTTGGTGAGGTTCCGACCCACCTTGGCCAGCCATTCGTCAGCCCCACGCCAGGCCGTCTCTACAGGGGTTCCAGGTGGTGAACAATCCCAAGGGCATGGGTTGACTCAGTGCCTACAAGTATAACACATTTGCAACGTAGCCGATGCCTTTTTGCAAGAGTTAAAATGCCTTGCCGTATTGGGTCTCGCAGATCTTGGTCTTGTCTTTCTCCGCGTGACGGTGGAAGTTGATGGTGAGTCTGCCTACCATGTTATCTTTGAAGAGTTTGTACAGATCTTCCGTGTGAAAACTGCAGAGGTGTTATCCCCGGTCCTTTAAGAATGACAGTTCACATTTGAGGGCAAGGCCAGGCAGAAGGATGGCTTCTTTCAGCATGTCGATACCGTATCGGCGCCAAAACTGGCTCATCTTATCCAGGCCTCCCAGGAATGGTACCACATCCAGGTTGTTGTACCAGACCAAAAAGTCGCGGAGGGTTTGCATGCCTTTCTCTGCCCAGGCTTGTTGACAGAAGGCATAATCTTCTTCGCTCAACTCAGTGTTCCTCAACCGAGACTTGCATCTTATCTTGCTTATCAATTCCACTGTGCCGTTTTTGAAATATAAGCGCTTAAAGCTGAAATTAAGGGTGCTTTTAGCAGGTCATAGTGTGCTATGGTAACCTATTGTGTCACGAAAATAATGCCAACGTGTTCAGCAGTGATTGAGCAGGTTTTTTTGATACCATGATAGTAGCATCAATTGATAAAGAGTGGTAATTATGACACATCAAAATCTACGTCTTGGAAAGTGCTGGGAACTGTTTTGAGCCACCTTAAATCACGCGTGACTGACATCCTCTGGGTCGGCGGAAGGTGGTGCTACTGGTACTGTGGGCTGGTGTGTTTTCATGTGATTCATGTGAGACGTCTTTCCTGTTAAAGTGTTTGCTGCATACTTGATAGAAAAAGCCGACAGATTGTTGATGACCGGACTCATGGTGCCTCTTCAGACGACTCTTGGAAGAGAAAGTCTTGTCACAGAGGCTGCACAAACACATCTCTGGTTTTGAGAAGTGAGCTTTTGTATAATCTAGCAATGACGTAACTTCTTTTATCCTTATAGGGTTACAAAATGCTCTGATTGGTCAGATTACGGGAAAGTACTTAAAGACGCGTACGCCCTCGTGACGTCAAGGGGGTATCCCCCATGACGTTATGGGGGATTCCACACCCTATTTGGTCACACTATTTCGTAACAGGCTAGGTCATTGGAAAAGTACTGAACATAACAACCGACTCCATATAAACGTGTCACTCGTTCCATTTTCAATCACTCGCCCGCCGTGTTGGGCCTGTGCATCACAGAAAAAGAAAAATGGAACAACAACCCAGTCCAGAGGAATCTCCCACTCGATACATGTTGCCTGAACAAGATAAGGAGGAATCGACCAGTATGACTGATTACTCTTACAATCACTATCCGCCAGCCAATTACCCGATTGCCACCCCCAAGAGAAAGTAAACAGCCCCCAAGAAAAACAAGAAAAGCAAGAACATCAAACATGCAGGAACCAACTGCATGTAATTCACCGACTGAAAACCATACAGGGAATTTAAAAAATGCCTTCTTAGATTTGTCCCTCTCTTTTCAATTCAAAGACATTCCAATACTAAACATTACTCAGATGATCCCAGCTGAACAATTCACGCAAGCGCAAGTCCTAGAGGAAGTTGAAATATTTGAACCTGTCCATTCATTGGTGGACTCACAGCCCTGGCAACCCCAAGAACAAGCTAATGAACCCAAACATTTCAGGAACCCTTCCCCGCCCTTTGAAGCACTCCCAAATACTCAGATCGACCATTTGTTCTATTGTACTCTTCACTTGACATATGCTTTGGAAAACAGAGAGCAACGCCCAATGGGGACACTTCTTCAAATGCCCTGCCAAAGATGGATTTGTCTGCAGTGGTGTGTACATTGAGTATTACCTAGCGATCTCTATCGGGCCCTCCCTAACCAAAGCCTGCAGTGCTACTGTAAATGTCCCTTGATCATGACCGTGTCTCATACAGAGAAGAATCCGGAGAGATTATTCCTCAAATGCTCCCAGCGCCCTTGCGATTTCTTCCAATGGGTGGATCGGGAAGCCAAAGGCAAAAACAAAGCC
Organism: Platygyra sinensis; assembly: GCA_019787425.1. Taxonomy (NCBI): domain Eukaryota; kingdom Metazoa; phylum Cnidaria; class Anthozoa; order Scleractinia; family Merulinidae; genus Platygyra; species Platygyra sinensis. The sequence continues at coordinate 53,053 of JAHPZR010017542.1, forward strand.
TGGCTAAAAGGAAGCACAACCCCTTGGACCCAGAGCTGCGGGAAAAGAATAAAGAAGGGTATGCAACACGGATCCTCTGTCAAATGTCACGTCAAGCTATAGAAAGGCTGAACGCCTAAAGCGCCCCTTTGAAGGGAATTAGGACTCTCTAGACTTGGCGAAGAACCAGAGGGGTATGGTTGGCTAAACATGTCATTTTTCAAGGCACGACACAAAGTTTTTGTTACAGGAGTTCGAATCAAGTTTGTTAAAAAGAGTACATTTTTCCATTGCTGTGTGATCAATGACTTTTCGAGAGATGCGTGCTTTCTTACCCCGATCGCGTCAGTAAGTTTTATTTTGTTTACAACTGAACTTTTCCATTGCGTACGCCTTACGTGCCATATAACGTCGCCATGTCTTACGATTTGTCCTGTCAACCCCCTCCTCATGACATCAGTCAACAGAGGGGGGATCCCCTTACCATGACATCAGCCTATTGAGGGGGTATTCCCCTTCATGACGTCATCCCTAGAGGGGGTATCACTCACCTATGCCACCCACCTAAGTTTGACCACCTGATCCACCTGGTGATGTCATCATTTCATCGACCACTTTGAATAAATTAAGATGGTGGGGCCATCCACCCACCCACCACAGTTTGACCTGCCTGGCCCACCTGGTGACGTCACGGTGACATCATCATTTCTCGAACTTTTATTGGTGGCTTTTATTGGCTAATTTAGCACTTATCATACTCTTAATTCGGGGTTCATACAGGGAAATAAAAATAAATTGCCTGTCAACAAAATTCAGTGACTGCTGATAAAAATTCACCTATGTTCCACAGAGAAAACCAATTTTTTTTATATTTTCAAGGACTCACAAGGATCTGGCAATTGTTTAAGTACAAGCTTGTTTAGTAAAATTGTAGCACTTGTTGGCACTTATCACACTCTTAATTCGGGGTTTATACAGGGAAATAAAAGTAAATTCCCTGTCAACAAAATTCAGTGACTGCTGATAAAAATTCACGTATGATCCACAGAGAAAACCTATTTTTTTATATTTTCAAGGACTCACAAGGATCTGGCAATTGTTTAGTACAAGCTTGTTTAGTAAGGAAAATTAATTCCAGGGAGAAAAACTTTCCCTTGAAGATTTAACCTGAGTTACATTATTCACACAACTAAGACAACTATAACTAGTACAACTAGTACAACTGCAGTATAAATGCAGTATAAATATATTAATGATTTCCCATTAAATACTATTTACATTGATATACTGTTCAATATGCACATAGCAAACATAGTATCAATATACATTTGTTGCAAGTGAAAACACTCCTCCAGAGTCACTTTGCTGCCACATAGCCGAAACTCTAGCGACAGGCATTAATATTAATCTGGTCCACAAAATAATACTGAAGAAACCTTGTCACCTTTGGTATCAGCCAATTTACATTCATTAAGTGAATTGTGTCAAAATAAAACTATACTAAATAACGGTTTTCACAGTATAGAGTTCTAGGTTCAGTTTTAAGATTGAGAAAAAAACTAACACGACGAACACAACTCAAGTTTGAAGCATAAAGTGACAGTCACTTCCATGTGCGAATCATAAGATCTACTTGACATTTTGATCACCCTTGGCTCATGTGATAATGGTTGCACTTATGGCCTTCAGGAGAGCTAACTTTTAACTATGAGCTTGTTGTCACCACTGCCATGGAAGGCCTGGACAAGTCCTCCAACAGCCCTTCCCTTCTTAAGCGAGCTCTTTCATTCTTGAACCATGTGTTTACATGCCGCGCTAGCACCTGTTCTTTTGTTTTTCGCTGCTCCAGATTGTTAAGGATTTCGGCATATCGTGTCAAATCTTTTAGATCTGGTTTGGGGTTTTCTTCATACCACCTTCTGAGCAATGGAATTTCAATTGAAGAATTGAAGACAATTTTCTTGCCACGAAGCGTAATAAGCATTTTCTTTCCAGGAGACGACACCGCCCCATCTTCCTCTTGCTCTTTGCTCAACTGGGAATGTTCATACCAAGCTGCAAAAAGCTTAATTTTTTCAGATGACAGACGGCAGGGGTATTGATCTCTTGATATCTGTGACAGCATGCCCTGAAAATAAATATTATTTTAAATAATTATATCAGAATGAGAGAAATGTGTTTATCATACAAGTGGACAAACCCTTGTTTCCCACCTACAGGGTTCGTACCCTTTTCCAGAAACAAATTTCCAGGACTCTTTCAGGACTTTTCCAGGACTCAGATTGATTTTTCAAGGGCTCTAAAATTCACATTAACCCCTACAATCCTAAGATCTCAATGTTAATTCTCCTTACTGCCTTCCATACATTTCAGATTTTTAGCTGAGTTTAAGGTGGCTGAACACAGTTTTTGATACCTCTGTTTCATTTACCTTTGCTTCTAAAACCCTTGATGCTTTGGTTGCCAAAAATGGCAGCAAGCAAGTTAACAACACAAACTTCAACTTTTTGATAATTAAACTGTCGTATGTGCCATTGCCATGGCAACATGATTAATTATAAACAGGCATTTATAATCGGTTTTGTTTATTTGCAGAAAATCTAGTCATTAGATTTTCTTTATAATTTGCATGCAACAAGCGTGTAACAATACTCACATGTTAGCGCTATTTGTAATAGTAATTGGACCGAGTGGAGTACAATTCAGGGAGTAATCGAGCGAGTAATTTCAAAATCGGACGAGCGCGAAGCGCGAGGCCGATTTGAAATTACGAGCACGATGACTCCCTGAATTGTACGACACGAGGTCCTTTTACTAATTAATCGTATCTATAACAAATTTTGGAAGTAAAAATGTCTTTTGAGAACTTCTCTTGAGCGGAAACGTCTGTAGCAAGTTTCCTAAGTTTTGAAAACTGTAGAAAACATTGTTAAGGAAGCCATTAAAGCGCGCGTAATTGACGTGAAAATCACGTGGGTATCCAATTACAGGTGTCCGATTACAAAAAGTTCAAATCGGACACCTGTAATTGGACACCCACGTGATCGCGCGCCGATTACGTGACAAATAGGCGCACGGTGAACCAATCACGATCGAAAATTTTGTTATAGATACGATTATAATAATAATTTAACAAACAGATCTTTAATTATCCCTCGTTGAAAGTTCACTGGCATACATGTATCTTGAATTTCCTTTGTTAAATTTGAATTTTTTTGAATCCTCCAGTTACTTATTTCCTAAAGTATTTTTGCTCTAAATTTCATGAAATTCTAATGAGTGGTTCTCGAGAAATAGACGTATCTCTGAAAGTCAATTTTTCACTCAGTCGCAATTTTTTCGACTTACTACACATGCGCTGCATTTAACTGGGTTCCTTTGGTAACAAACAAAAGCTGAGAATTGCTGGTTTCTTTGCATCGTTACTTTTTCTAACATACCTCTGTAATAAAAGAGTAAAACCATCAATACAGTGTTCATTCGTGAAGAAAAATAGTACAGACAGCGCGGACATTGAGCAAATAAAATGATCGCTGTATTGATGCCATACTTGTTTTTATGCAATACTTGTGCGCGCGCTGAATTGTGTTAGGATGAGCGTGTGCGAAAACTGTGTTCGGCCACCTTAACAGATTTCCAGGACTTTCCAGTCCTGGAAAATGCCATAATAAAATTCCAGGACTTTCCAGGTTTTCCAGGACCTGTGCGAACCCTGCACCTAAAACCACTGATAATCCTATCTGTTACATTTTAAGTAAGAATTTTTTCCCGCTCACAAAAAGTGCTACATGTATGTATATGTTGTGGTTTGAATTTTTTTTTTGGTTTAATTTTTTTTAAACCAGTTTAAATTTTTCAAACTGGGTTGAAATTTTTCAAACCAGATAGAAATTTTCAAACCAGTTTATTTATTTTTTGTCAACTATCTATAAAAATGCGAAAATAACTCTTCACATTCCTCTATCCTATTCTCCTATTCTCTCCTATTCTCGCTGAGTTCCTCCTGAGTTCTGCCAGCTACTCTACCCCTTGCCCCAAATATACTAATTAACAGCAGGTTTCACTTTTTTTTCTTTTTATCCCGTACTCACCAGGATTTGAGCCGCCAACCTCTGGATCTGCTTCCCACTGTCATTACCACTTGACCATGAAAGCACTGGATGCAAGAGCTCTCATACTTGTTTTAATTATCAGTTCATCACCCCAAGCCCCTCTCATATAAATTTTAATTTATTCATAAATACATATAAATTTTAATTTATTCATACATGAACTTTGTCTTAATTACTAAGAAGGCGCAATTCCAAATAAGTAGTTAGGTAGGCCTAATCACTAACCTGAGAGCTCAACCCAAACTACTAAGTCATATGCAAAGTTCCCAGCCTAACATCAAAGCTAACCATTCTAATTAAGTGCTTAGGCCTAATCACTAACTTGAGTGCTTAACCCAAATTACTAAGACACATGCTCACATTCTGCTCAAAATTGAAAATTAAACTGGTTTAAAAATTTCAACCCAGTTTGAAAAATATGAACCAGTTTAAAAAATTTAAACTGGTTTAACAAGAATTAAACCAAAAATAAATTCAAACCACAACATATACAAAGCATAAAAACGTGAATTAAATAACACCAAAGGAGGCAGGGTGGTCATTACACTGTACATGGCTAGTACAATGGACTCCAGATTGAGTAGTCTGTGTTCAAGCCCTACTGGAGTCATTGCTCTGTGTTTTTGGACAGGACAGTTTACACTTAGGCCCGTTTCAAACGCCGTGCTAAAGTCGTGCCGAACTAAATTCAATTTGGCTCGACTGTAGCACGACATTGGCACGACTTGGTTTCAAACGTCGAGCCATGGTCAAGCTTAATTCACTCACTGGGAATTCACTGGGCGTTTAGAAAAGAGACGATATTACGAACCAGCGGTCCAACGGATAAATCCAAAATGATAATTTTAGTTATTTACTTATTTAGTTCGGCACGGCAATAGCACGCCGTTTGAAACCATGCCGTGCCAAAGTCAGGTAGCACGAGAGCTTGCCGTGCTGCACGGCAGAGTCGAACCTAATTCTTAAATGGTTTCAAACGCCGTGCTACAGCCGCGCCAAAGTCGTACCTAAATAATGAATTGAGTTCGGCACGACTTAAGCACGGCGTTTGAAATGGGCCTTACAGTGCCTCTGAGTCCACCCAGGTGTATAAATGGGTAACTGGCAAAGTTGAAGGTAACCCTGTGTTTATCCCATATACTGCACAGTAAGAAGGAGTAGACTGTATTGCAATATTGAAGTGGCTTCATACTGTGGACACCAGACCAAGATAGCCATTCACTTAAACCTACTGCTCCTACAGTACTTGCCTATACGTACCTACCTGCCTTAGTACCAAGTTACCGACCTTATCTAGTGTACCATGCAATGGTGATCCACTTTTCCAATTTGACAAGAAAGGCAGATGCTTAAATTCTATGTAGATTATTAAAATTTGTAACAGTAATGTGTAATAATTACCTGTGAGAAGGGGCACAGCATGCGCTCTAAGTGAGTTTGACTGTAGTATTCTAGAAGCTTTTTAATGGCTGTCTTGACCTTCTGATCATCCCAGTCTTTACTGTGATTTAACAAAATTTAACATGTCAATACAAAATAATTATTAAATTATATTAAAAAAAAAAAACATTTTCAAGCTGGGGTAATCATTCCTAGCTTCAATATTGTGTGTTAATGATCTTATTTTCTCTTTACACCAAGGGATATACAGTGTATTTTCTGTGAAGAAACAAGTAATTTTTGTACACTTGTGTGTTGCTGTGGGAGGAACAGTGGTTTCATGGTTAGTGTGCTTGTCTCCAGATCAAGTGGTCTTGGTTCAATCCCTAGCTGGAGACATTTTGCTGTGTTCTTGGGTAAGACACTTCACTCTCCTTTTGCCTCTCTCCACCTGGCTAACTCAATGCTGGGGGTAACTCCATGGACTACAATGTACATGTAGCATCCTAACCAGGGGGGTGAGGAAATACTCCTAGTCGCTCTATGCTACAAAAACCTGATGGGCCACTTCAGGGTCTGAAATTGCACTTTCCTGGTCGTCAGTGCCACTAAAAATTTTGCACTGACTACCAGAATCTCACAACTGGTGGCCAGCGGACGATTAATTATAATTACAAAAACAACAACTGTGATTTTCAGCCAAAACGATTCAAATAAAATTCAAAGCTGCCCGTCAATTGGTCACTTACTTTTTAAATACCATTTGGCTGCTTTTGAAGTGAACCTGCTTTTCCTGTTACTATAAATTTACCATGACTTTTCACAGCTACGATCAGTGCGAAGCTTCACCGTCGTGTTTTTTGAGCAGTTTTCACATGCGTATTGTGGATGGTTCATGGGACTTTAACAAGAAATGTTGCATGGTTGTGGCCTGGTGAGATCAACATGGCGATCTGCCGATTGTCTTGACAGAATGTGAAAGGAAAGATCGCTTTGAACATAAAGAAAAGAACCAAACAGCAGTTATTCAGTTGGGGCAAGAGAAGGTATAAAGTTGACTTCAAACATTTGGCAGTCACACAAGACTGTGTACAGGGCGGCATTTGATTTGTTCGTCATGGTTTTTCAGTGGTAGGCATATAAATAATCAGCATGTTTGTATTTAATCTTATTGATTAGCGGAAAAGTCACCATTGCGCGCTAAATGCCTCCTCTTCGTTCTGATTCTTAAAAGAAAAATTAGCGACCAGAATTTTCCTTCTATTTGTTTTTCACTGCGAAGGGAAAATTTTATTACAGTTTTAGGAGACCACATTTATCCACCTGGTGCCAATTGGTGCCTGCCTAAAAAAGTCAATTATGGACCCTGCACTTGGCTCATGTGCAGACCTGTGTCTAGCTGTAAACCAACATCTACATGTAAGGATCAATCACAGCTCAAAAAAAATTGAATTCCAGTTTGCGGACTTCAGACAAGTAGCTCTCAAATTTTGCAAAGTTTGCTCTTTTATTATCAAATTAGTTTGCAGACACCTAAGCTCTTGCTCATTGGGTAAGTGAGAATGAAAAGTTACTTGCCTGCTACTGCACAACCAAACAGCACTTTTTTTTTAACCCTGATCAATGAACAAGACTAGGAGAATTAAACTGTAGTGTACACAATTCCTACTGACTCTTTCAAAGCCACTATCATCCCCATGTATGAAAGAAAGTAACAGTTCATATGTAATGTTGATATAAAAAAAATATAGCATAGCCTTATTAAAAATACTCTCAAGCGGCAATGCCAATTAGTACACTTATTTCAATATCAATGCTATTATAACTTACTCATAACACAGATGAACATGGATGCTGATTGCTGCATCTTTGGTTGATAGAATCTCACCAAACGCATCATGTAAAGTTGCTTCCAAGTCACCTCCAGAAGTGAAATCAGCAAGTGGGTGTGGCTTCCAATGATCCCGAACTTGAATGAAAACTGGCATATAAAAAAACTGGGTTAGATGGCTTGAAGTCTTAGTAGATCATTTATTCATACCAAATTAATGAAAGAAGGGCATGTAGGAATATATAACTACACCTTACATGTATGTTATAGTTTGCTCCAGTAAATACCCAAGGTACTCATTTCAGATTTTATATTCAGTTATATACTTACATGATGGGTAACCAGCTTTATGATTAAATATGCACAAAAACAGTGGTTATGTGAAGTTTATATGAAATAATTCATATTTATACTGCGGTTGTAGATGAAAGTGAAGAGTGATCATTGCAACTGAAGCCCTGATTTTTTTCAGGCTTCTTCTTTCCAATTGCTTAAATTGGAAATTTACTGCGATGATCACTCTTCACTTTCATTTACAACCGCAGTACAAATATGAATTATTTCATATAAACTTCACATCATTTCACTGCACGGGAAGATATCAACTCAATAAATTGACCTCGCTCCCAAGTGTGGCTTCACAGCTCAGTTGGTAGAGCATCGCCCCGGTATCAGCGGAGGTCACGGGTTCCAATCCCGTTGAAGCCCTGATTTTTTTCAGGCTTCTTCTTTCCAATTGCTTAAATTGGAAATTTACTGCGATGATCACTCTTCACTTTCATCTATCAACCGCAGTACAAATATGACTGAATTATTTCATATATACTTCACATCATTTCACTGCACGGGAAGATATGAACTCAATAAATTGACCTCACTCCCAATGTGTGGCTTCATAGCTCAGTTGGTAGAGCATCGCACCGGTATCGCTGAGGTCATGGGTTCGAATCCCGTTGAAGCCCTGATTTTTTTCAGGCTTCTTCTTTCCAGTTGCTTAAATTGGAAAATTTACTGCGATGATCACTGTTCACTTTCATCTACAATCGCAGTACAAATATGAATTATTTCATCTATACTTCACATCATTTCACTGCATGGGAAGATATGAACTCAATAAATTGACCTCGCTCCCAATGTGTGGCTTCATAGCTCAGTTGGTAGAGCATCGCACCGATATCACGGAGGTCACAGGGTTCGAATCCCGTTGAAGCCCTGATTTTTTTCAGGCTTCTTCTTTCCAACTGCTTAAATTGGAAATTTACTGCGATGATCACTCTTCACTTTCATCTACAACCGCAGTACAAATAGGACTTATTTCATATAAACTTCACATCATTTCACTGAACGGGAAGATATGAACTCAATAAACTGACCTCGCTCCTAATGTGCGGCTTCATAACTCAGATGGTAGAGCATCGCACCGGTATCACGGAGGTCACGGGTTCGAATCCCGTTGAAGCCCTGTTTTTTTTTCAGACTTCTTCTTTCCAATTGCTTAATTGGAAATTTACTGCGATGATCACTCTTCACTTTCAACAGTGGTTATGTTCATAAATCATTTCAACTGAACATTAATGTCAGGAAGGAGGCTGGTGTTTGTTTCTAATTCAAAAATATTTATAGCTTAGACTGATGTACTATGCCTAGCACACTGTACAAGCCTAGATGGTTTATCAAGCACATCCTTTACTCGGTCCATTTTAATGGCAATTGGTTATCAACTAGATAAGAGTACAGTGTATATACGCCTTTGAATGAAGTAACAGATCATTGCAGGAAAGCCTGATGTTTTGAAAGCTTACACAGGAGTGAGGAGAGGTATTGTAACCTAATAATTAACAGTTTAACCACGGACTGCGTGTTGCTCCGCCCACCACGATTAGCCTTTGCTATTTGTGGGTGGAGACAGACTGTACTTTTTTTATATTTAGTGTGGAAATAAATAATTTGAATTGTATTGTGCTACATGCAGCTAGCATCCTTGTCCAAAACCATGAGAGATTACCTTGCAGCTAGTTCTTGAACCTTGATTGCTTTGATTCAGTCAAATACACTAGCCATAAGGCCATCTCACCATTTACAAGACTCTTAGTAATTCAAAGGGTGTGGATTTGTGATAGACCTCCCCTGGGGTGGACAAGAGGAACAAGAAATTGGGTGATTGGGTCCAGATCAATGTTCCTAGATCACTCAGATCATGTGTATTAAAAGAAACTGCTGAATCCACGAGGCGCCACGCACCTCTCGTAAGGTTTCACAGGATTGGCCGAGTAAACAATAGAATAAACAACAGAAACAATGGCCCTAGTCCTGAAAACAATAGACATGGATGAGTCCAGGAGCAAATAAAATTAGAGGTTCCGAAGAGGTGCGTGAATACTGGAATCCACTCTAGGAAAGGCTTCATCAGTTCCTTTGATGCACCATGATCCAAGTGATCTTGGATTATAGGAGCCTGATCTGGTTCATTCTAAACAAACCCCACCCACATGAACTCAGTTCAATGTCCTTACTCTCCATGAGTTCTTGTAGCACAGTGGATAGAGCACCTGCCTGGTGTTTTGGGAGGTCATGGGTTGGACTCCTGTCGGAGACTCAGATTTTTTTTCTTTTTTCTTTGTTCCACGCTCGTGTTCTATTGATCAGTTTACTTTTTACATTGCATTACCGAGCTTAAATTTGCCATCTTTATTCATTTACCGCAACCCACCCACTGTTTGGTAGAAAATTATATTTATGAACATAATAAGTACCCTCCATTGGATCTGCCAGAATTGCAGCCCAAGTTAATATTAATTGATTTTCTTCAAGGTTACCTCGAAGAGATCGGTGTATAGTTGTCTGAATCAAAAGTTCACGTCACAATGAAAGACAATGCAAGACAAAGAGAGATTCTTCATCTGCAGGGTTTAAAAACTTTTTTAAGTCCATTTCGGAGCTTTGAAGTTTTTTCAGATTGTTTTCTTAGCTCAAGTAAAATATGATAAGCTTTATTCAAACTGCACGACCCATATCACAGCCTTGTTTCAGTTTGACATTACGAGCGAGCGAGCGATATGAATAGTTTGCCAGGGTCTAAAGCGAATACGAGAAATACAAGCTCAAAAAAATCCATTCAAAGTTAAGATCATATAAAAACTTGTGAGTTCTTATAAAGTAAAGGAAAAAAACACTGACCTTTCGCATTGTCTGCTTTCATGATAACTTTCCCATCGATTTCTTGCTTTTGAAACATCTCGCTCAACACGCTAGCAGCAAGGCTTGATAGTTGTGTGCTTGGGTGAAGTTGAATGCCATTTCCTCTCGCCACGTTTTCAACCTCGAGACCTTCTTCAGTGAAGCTCGGATAGTGAACGAAACAGTTAAAATGAATTGAAGCCTCCTCTCCTTCCATTATTAATCCTTCCCGAGAAAAAATCCACTCTGAAAACCTCCAAATTATTCATCTACAATCATTTTGAAAGACAATATACAATTTATAAACATCCAACATGGCGCTACCCTATTGAAATTTGATAGGGGATTATTTTTAATCCACCAATAGTTAATCGAGAATTTCACGGTGGTGGCCAATAAGGATTGAAGATTATTATTAAACAGCTGTCAAATAAATATCTTGGGATTATCAGAGTCCCCCTCTACTGACAAAGAACAAGAAATCTGCAAACAACATATGGCAGCTCATAACATGTGGTGCATTGCTAAATTTATTAAAAATTTATAGATCTATCTATTTTTATTTCTCACAGCAATTGCAAGGGAGCGAGGTCTCTCTGAAATATATGGGTTATTGAGCAAGTGTGAGGTTAAGATGGCTGGATATTGGCCAAGTTCTTTTTTTGCGTGTTTATCACCAAGACGAAGTCGAGGTACATAAACTCGCAAAAAGGGCGAGGCCAATTGGTGGCTTGCATCGAAAATAAAAGTCGTAACCATTCAATAAATTAAGTCAAGAATCAGGTATATGATAGATAATTGATAGAGAAAAAAAAAACGTCTCCGAGATTTAGGTCTGTGCGGTTTTTCATTGCCGCGTTATTCGGTAAACAGTTTTACCTAAATTTATAGAGCTTTGTGTGGAGACGCCATGTTGGTGCCCTTCCGAGGGGCACCAACATGGCGGCCGGAAACCAACAGAAACGTCTGTCATTGAGTTTTGCCACTGAAACGAAAAATTATTACTCTAGAGTTCTGAGACATTGAAAGTTATACTTCTTCTAGTGCAAGAACTGTTCAGTTACCAAAAACGTAAGCGATAACTGCTCTTTTGACCTACGCGTGATCCTTCTCGGACCGCCATTTAATGTCACGTAACGCATAAACTTGGACATTCAAATGTCCTCTATAAGAAAATGAGGAAACCTGTCGAGCTTAAACGTCGTAAAGCGCCAAGTTTTGATAAGGTCTTATGTTTGATGACACTAAAACGTTAGTAGGATTGCTAATTTGTAATTTTAGAAAATGATGACGTCACATGAAAACAAAGAATTGACCGAACAAGTGTTGTCAATAAAGGATTTGTATGGCTTTCAGGAAATTTTGCTTGCGGGATACAGCGGGTAGTCCCCCTTTTTCATCAACCGTTTCTTATGGTCAAGGACAAGAGAAAACCTTTGCAATAAATGGCGATATCCGCATTTTTGGCG
>JAHPZR010017542.1:70000-71007 GCA_019787425.1 Platygyra sinensis
CAACATCTTGACTTCAGCAAGCGTAGCACGAAATCAAATCAAGTCATCCAGCGATTACTGCAACGAAGTAGACTATCAAACAAAAAAGACCGTGCTTGACTTCACTTCCAAACACCGAGAAGAGAATTGAAAATACGACACGTAGCGCAATATTTTTTGTCGAAACAGCAGATGGAATGTGGTTGAACACTGTCGTTAGTGTTTGATATACCTTCTAAAACTAGAGAGAAAACGTAGAATGATAAAATGGTAAAAAATCTATGCCAATTAAGACAAGAAGTCTTAGCACTGTCACGGTCAAGATTTCCTTTGTTTGAACTTGATGAATGATTAATGATAGAAAAATCATTTCAACGGGTTACACGCGGCGATGTCTTGTGCAATTTGCAGTGAAACATCGCGGAAAAACTCGCTTGAGAGAACGTTACTTCGCGTAAAAGCTTGACTGAACAGTGTGTGTTTCAAGCCAATCAGAAAAGACGCTCATTTCTCTCCATCCAATCAAATTTAAAAGGAAAAAACGTAAAACCTAGTTACCGTAACACGACATTCGAGGCCTTCAATGGGCTTTTGTTATCAAATCAATCCACTGCAAAATTGGAGAGCTTCACACCCTTTAAGGGTTACTTTTGGTTTAAATTGTGCGCGAACCAGTTCATCGACGTTGAAAGGCTTTTGTTTATGGCATGGTCGAACTTCTTTCTAAAATCCTTGATGGCGTCTTCTTCAGAGGAAGACAACAACAGTGTCCTCCGCAAGTAGCCAATGTCGTCAAGTGACCGCAGTTCCGGGAGGCCAGCGGACAACATCATGACAAACAGGTTGATCAGAAGAGGTCCCTTGCGGCGAAGAATCAGAAAGGCTCGTTCACAGAGCTGTTTAAACCTAACATGAAAAGAAAATACAATGTAGTTATGTTTAAATGAGCAAAGTGCCGCTTTGCGCAACTTGAAAACTATCGCCTCAATGTTTCAAGTTCGTTGTCTGTAATCCGTATCAATCGTCCC
>JAHPZR010017546.1:2500-25000 GCA_019787425.1 Platygyra sinensis
CACCTCCAGACGAACTTCCCATATCTGCGAAATCGGTGGCTAAGAAAAGCGGTATGGGAACTCTACTAGCATTCTTGTACCCTTGAACTAGCGTCACCAATTCTGATATACATTTCTTGACCGCTGCACTGCCATTAATATTTTTTTTAAACGTTGCTATCTTTTCAGCGCGAATGTGCACAGAGACAAAAAATGAGCCAAGACGTTTTTCGATAAAATCTCGTGCAATGTGAAGGAGTCTTGAACTGAAGAAATTTGCAGCGTCAAAAACGTGCATTGGATCTTGTACAGCTTCTCTCACATCAAATCGTGCTCGATTTTGGAATTCTCTTCTACTTCCTTTCCATATAGCAAAGCCAACACATGGTAAACTCTCTATGACGTCATTCTCAAATTTTGCAACTGAATCAACCGCAAACACATTCATGCAAATTGTTCTTTCAACTTTAAAACCCCTACTTGTGTTTCTGTGGGGAGCGTTGCAAGAAAAAACCGTCGCGGTTCCATTATATGTCTTATATTTAGGTACCTTCGTGACATTAAAATGCACCAGCACGTCCAGTTTCCCTTGACAGATGCCTTCAAACTCTTTCCAGCTTATAAGCGTACCATGACCGCGAGAACGAAGCGTGCGATTGAGCGCGGACACATTATAGTACAGTGAAAGTGTTTCAAAAACCTCCTCTGTGGGTACGCCGTGATAAAAAGAGTCTTTTACAAATGGAAGGACAACTTGTCGTCCACCGTACGCAGCAAGGGCTGTCAGCTCAAGGAAGTTACTTGTTGCCATTGTCAGTTGCTCATAGTAACTAAAAGCGATGAAAATCTTATTTCTGGGCCGCCGCACAATTTCCTCTTCCTTCTTTTTGGGAATTGAACTACTGGACTGGTTAGTTGCCCTGTCCCGAGAATCGTAGGTGTGTATTTTTCTGTTGTCTATGCCGATTCGTTGAAAGAAAACGCAAATGACCAGTATAATTCCACAGAGAATAAGAAATAGCTTCAGAAAAGATTTCTTAGATGGTAGACAGGATAGTGGTGTCTTTCTGCTCGTACCGAAGGGTGGTTCCATCCTTTCCACCTTATACCACGCTGAGATTTGAGTTGGCGAGTACGTCCGAGAGCTGATTAGTCAGTATCTAGTATTGGAATAAATTTATCTTTTAGAATTGACATGTGTCATCTATTCAAAAAAACTACGCCATTAACCCTCCACTTAAAACCATTCGCTCCCAATCCTCTACTAGCCGCTGCTAAGGAAAATGAGCGGCTGAAATCGAGCCTGGAATAACTACAAGTTGTTTATGTTTCTCTTCTTCTATATTTTAATAACATTAGACTGTGCATCAATTTCTTTTCTCTAAAAACTTGATTTCAGCTGCTTGTAACTTCAGTGTAAGAAACGGTGCAAAAAGAATGGAACGTAAGAAACCGATGACGCGTAACGCCTTCTAGATTCCCGCATATAATCGTATAACAATTACAATTTCCTCAAATGTGATTGGTGTATAAACTGCTGTATTTTGCTGTAATTAATCCGCAAAGTTGTAATCAGACAGTGTAATCGCACAGTTGGCTGTAATCGGACAGTTACAAGAGCCAATCGTCTTAAGTTCTCTCCACTAACTCCACCAATCACAACAATGATTGCAATCACTATAGTAGCCAATTCAAGAGACTGACTTTATAAAAGTGTGGAGGTTTAGTCTCCAGTGTCTGTTTTGAATATTAAAATGACTATTACATGTAAAAGCTCTTTTTCGAATGAAACTTTTACTCTTGTGGGAAGTTATTGTTATGATTAATAGGTAATAGGACATCGTGTAATACATTTCAGTCTAATCATACTCGTGATTAACAAATCGGACACTCCCTTTGCAGTCGTCCGATTTTGTTAACTTGTATGATTACTTACCGAATTGGACTCCAATCAGTCCTATTACTATTACAAATGTATTTAGGCTCCAAGTAAGACGTCGTCTCCAAATTCGTCAACACGGAAAATTATGAATATTTTAGCATACAAGCATAGGCACGCAATGTGTGCGAATGTCAATTCCTTTTTCAGATACAAATTTCTTTTTGTCGTGTTAAAAACGTGCTAATACATATATCTCATTAGACGTTTTGTTTTGTAGTATCGCTGAGTATTTTTATGAGTTGTACCGTTTTTTGGCGAGCTGGTAGGGCGAGTTGAAATAAAACAACGAGTAAAAATTCTCAGCGATACTACACAACAAAACGTCTAATAAGAGATTTATTATCCAACACGCCAAATTGGTATGTTCGTGAGAGTGAATTTCGTAGATATTTATTTACAGGGAATGCGTGACAGAAGCATGCGAAGGGGAACGGAATTGGCGCGGGAAATCCAGCTAACTGATTGGTCAACGGCAGGAAACCTAACCGGTCCTCTGGAGTACAAATACCGCGTGATATTTGTACTCGTCTTAAGCGTTATTTGTACTCTGCGAAGTGCAGTTGGATAATAAAAAGCAGTAGAGGGAGGTGAGAATAAGTGCAAGCAAATTTACATTAGTGCCGGATGAACCTTCTAATGACTTGTACGAGGTTAAGAGCATAATCTATATATAATCTGTTTAATCACCGCGTCTTTACGACATCTTAAATATGTAACGCTTCTTTGAATAATACAGTTGCATAGAGTTTATAAGGCTGGGACTATGCTTGAAATTTCGTCTTGTCTTTCATGGTTTCATGTTTTGTTGGTTATTAATTTCTGCCATGTCAGCTGATCAAGATCGTCACAAGCCGTTTTATTAAAAGATGGAGGGCAAGAGGAGGGCAGTATACAGTGTATTGCTGCCTTGAAAATTTCCTCAATGCATTGCTGATAAATAGAGTTTAGTCTATGTACCTTTTAGTTTCTTTTGGTGGCTGACAGACCGCGCCAATGAAAGCAGGCAGCTACACAGGGTATAATCACTTTGAATGAGGATATGTCTCTTGATGACTTCTCTAAGGTAAACACCAGATCCTTTAGCAATGATGTGAAATCGACGAAATTAACATTCACTGGGGACAAAGAAACAAGTCAGTGTAAAGCAGATTAATGCCGGC
Source organism: Platygyra sinensis (assembly GCA_019787425.1). Taxonomy (NCBI): domain Eukaryota; kingdom Metazoa; phylum Cnidaria; class Anthozoa; order Scleractinia; family Merulinidae; genus Platygyra; species Platygyra sinensis. The sequence goes on from JAHPZR010017546.1 coordinate 5,582, forward strand.
GTTTCATGCTATACGTAATAATTGTTTACCTTGTCCCCACAGATCGACCTATTAGCTCTCACTTCTGGGGGTAAAGTCGTGTAAGTTGTAATACTTCCTCGTTTCCCAGGGAAAGGGATGCGTCACTGAGCAATGAATGCTTTTCAGTTTCAGTCATCTTCAACAGGGTGGTGTTATTTAGCTTCGGGGCTCTCAGCACGACCCTGCTGTGTTGTGTACTCGTTTCAGAGTGAAATTGCCCTGGAACAAATGCATGAACCCGGGTTGCCCTGATGATATAATTAGTTTCGTCTACCTCAAAGCTTGAACTAATTGAGCTTCATGGTCACCAAAACGTAAAATATGGGCCCATAAAGAAACAGAGTTGGATAGATGACTTAATTATATATATGAACACGATTATTTTACTGGAAAAAAACAGTTTGTTGGTGTATGATCGGATCATCTTTCGATTTTCCTCGAGGCCTTCGGCAATCTTCGGTTATCTTTAAAAATCTTCCAAAATTTTCGAAAATTTCGTGTGGCCCTCGTACAATTTTTGGATGGTCTTCGAAAATCTTTAGGAAAGTGGTCAAAAATCGTAGGAAAATCATAAAACTGCCCTTATCAGTATGTTTATGATTATACTAAATACAAACACTTGGTTGGTTGGTTATTCATATGGAACGAATATATTTCTTCTCGCGATCAACTCGAGTTGAACACTCGAAGAGATATATTCCATGTTTAGGAGCGCCAATGTACGATCCTCTATTTAGTTATAGTCTGTTTTAGGCCAATTTTGACAAACCCTGAGCCACTGTTAAAATGGGTTCGTGGATTTTAATGAAATAAGAAAACAACCAAAAACGTGGTCATGAGCGCCAAAAATGCCAATCTGAGTTCGCGCCCTCTTCGCGCACTTTTTACATTGATATTTTTAACCCTTCTTACTGGAGTTAATTTAAGTGTAGACTACAACCAGCCCTGGCTTAGTCTTAGGCGTTTTCTCTTGCCAGGCTCTGTTCTAAGAGTACAGTGTTTATGCACAGTACCCGCCTTAATGTGCCGTCAGTAACACTGCTGGGACAGCTACCAACATTAACTGACATTGGCTTATTGCGTTGTACAGACGCCCCACAGATCAGGAGACGGTGAGTTTTATCTTTGATCAATCTGAGACTCCCTTCCCTCCACAGGAACTCCTTATACTCGGGCCGCCATTTTAGTAGGTTAACGTACAAGTTGTACTGAGCCTGGTGGCTTCGAGTTGTTAGCTGGAGATGCTTCGGTGGATTCATGGCTTAGAGAAATTCATGTTCCACGAGCTTGGCGTGTTTATTTAGTGACTGGATTCGATTTTCGCGAAAAAACAAATCGTGCTGGTTTTGAGTCGATCGGAGCCCCGACGCTACCGTCAGCCTCCTACCTCACAAAATTCGTGTACGTATAAGAACAACTCGCCACATAGTAAGATTCACCGGTTTTTATTTCCATTTTCTAGCAAATTTCCTGACTATACTTCGCCTGTTATGTTCTCTTTATTTACCCATGTTATGAAACCCGTACGTGTCACACAGTAGCCTGGGATACCTATGCTTTAACGAGTACTTAGGAATTCTAGTTTGTGAAGCATATAAGCTTACACCAACGCATGTTAGCAACTTGAAATCACTTAAAAGACTTCTGTATCCAAGGATGCATGGATTAATATTGCAGGTTTAATTTTATCACCGTGGCTATGAGTGGCCTGGACTGCGAGTACAGTCGTTTCTCCTCGTCCCTGCCCGCGGGTAAGTTTGCACAAGGCAGACCATAGCAGACTGACAAGAAGTGCTGAAAGGACTGGTGGTGATAATTTGCAGCTTAAGAAGAACCATTGAAAACGAAAAGTCACTCGAAATTTTTGGTTGGAATAAAACAAACAAAAGGGAGAATGGTTAGGGAGAGTGGAAAGTTTAATTAGTTTTATGTACGGTGTTCAAAAACGTCCTTTCGCTGTCCGGAGAGTATGGGTTTTCTCTTTTATTGTGTGAAAGTGCAAAAACCACTAAATAGCTATCTATAGTATTACACGAGACAAAAATAATATACAAGTCCAAGAATTCAATTCTCCAAAATGAACTGAACTACGTGTAATACATCTTGTATCTATTGAATCTGTTTTTTTAAATCAGGAAGTGATGAATTGTATGAACGCATCACATTCCCTGACGATGGCGCCGATTGGTGAAAGCTTGAAACTAAACAAACTGTAACTCAAGCTCCCAGTCGAATTTGGCTCGATTTCAGTCTACGCCGTTCCTCCTTCGGGAGAGGAGCGCGGCTAGCAATCGAGGCTACAGTCTAATCATCTATCTAGCAACCGATCGATTAAATCAAGAAAAATTGATTTCCCGAGGGGTGGGGTACTCGATATATCCCTGGTTGGGCAGGTGCGGCCCGACCCCTCATACCCTGACCGTGTTTAAGACAAATATCACTGATTTTCCTACCCTGTTCGAGACAGAATTCCGATTTTTGATACCCTGTTTAAGACATAGATTAAACGTTGCGGTTACAAATTGTGTGGGGAGTACCCCCCCCCTCCGGGATTGATTGACGTCTTGTGGTTCCGTTTGAAAGCTTAACTTACAATGAAAGTAGTGCTTGCGCCATTTTTCTTACACCAAGGCGATCCCACGGTACGGAAGTTTCTACAGCGAGCAGTCCGAAAGCATGAAGATATCATAAAAACGCAAGCTACAAATAACTCTATATCTGATCAATGCTGTGTCACAGAATAGATAGTGAGTAGATTAGCCAATCAGAGACTCGGAACGGCATTCGGGATAGAACGCTAGTAGATTTATATTATACCTCGATAGAAACACAGAACAGTGCGGCCTGTTGGTGCGACGAAAGATAATTTACATTTCGAAGAAAAGTAAAGAACTCGAATATTCAAAAGAAAAAAACACTCGAATAAGCTAAATGAACTAGGAAAAAGTACAATTGTCTGCTAATATTCTTCTCAGTGAGACATAAACTGAGCGATTGACGCAACTTGATCGGCTCCCGGTGTAAATTGTTGGTGGTAGCAGACATAACAAGATGTTCACTCAACTCCGGGGCGATAAAAGGGGAAAATTATGCGACACGTGCATTTCAAAAATCGATACACACGTGTAGCGCCTCCAGGTATCCTGCATAAAACCCAAACTGAAGTTTTTACTAGAATTGCCCAACTTTGAAGCTGGAGGAAAAATTCGTACGCGCTTGTCCAAAGCCCAAACTCGAAAATTACGAATCAGAGGATCATAGTCTTCAATATTTTAGAACAAAAAAGTAAGCAAAAATTTCATTTCATAGCCACTTTACTTTTTATGCTTTTTTCCGACTGACCATAACAGGTCGAAAACAGTCGATCTGTGCCAAGACTTAGGCCCTTTTGAGCCAACCAGGCTGAATACAAATCTCTGAACCTCACAGGGCCGGCCCCTTGCAACACAGGGGGCCATACAAGCAGTGTGTCTGTTTAATTTATGTTCGAAATATAAAGAAATGTATGGGAGAATATTGAAGAGTCTTAATAACGTAAACTTATATCGAGGAATGTCTAAGTTAAAGCTCAAAATAAATGTAAACGTACCCCAATTGCTGTTTATTGTCGTTTCTGTGGCTCTAAATGGCGAATTTAAGCGATTTGGTGGGTTTTGCGTTGACTGAAATGGTGGTTTTCACGTCACGCAAATCAGCTTATTTATCACGCAAGTGAAAAATAAAATCGCTTACCATTCAATAAATTGAGCCAAGAAATTGAAATATCGTAGAAGAGTAATAAATAAACAACGTTCCAAAGTTTTGGGGATGTGCGATACTCCAAACTCGAGTTATTCGTTAAAGGGTACCACTGAAAATTATAGCGTTCAGTATGGAGACGCCATGTTGGAGCCCGTCTGAGGGACTCCAACATGGCGGCCAGAAACCGGTGAAACATCTGGAGTTTACTTTGCAGGGCACCCGACGATCAAATTAAGCAAAAAAGCCTCTGAGGGATATTTCTGGGCTCCTTGTAATGTTTAAAGACTGTTTAAAGAGTTGTTTTAATCAGCTAGAAAAATTTGATCTGTTTGATTTCTTAGCTAAGGATTGAAGTGCTCGAAAATTTTAGGGAATGAACTCTTCATTTCAGAATTTGCTAGCTGAACGTTACCTTCGAAGAACTTCTCTGCGAACTTTTTTCTTACCCGAAAATGCTAGGAGACCTATTTTAGAGCCAGAAATTTCAAAAATATCCCTTCCGAAAATCTAAGGGACTGTTTTTCCCTGCATTTCTCTGGTTGCGAATCTTTTAGGTGATGTTTTAGTAAGAAATCAGTAGCTTTTTGGCAATGCATTATCCGAAAGTCTTAGAACGGGTAGACTCTCCCGAACAGATATTTCATCGAAGTTTCTCGTTGGGTGCCCCTGACTTTGGCTCTCTCAAAGCGTTTATTGTCTCTGTTACACTTGAAAACAGTCGCATAGGCACTTCTCTTAACATATTGGTTACTCGGAACTCGAAAACATAAAGCGAATCGATATTTTCGTGCACGTAACATGTTACCCAGAAACAATGCAGATGTCAGGCATTACGAAAAAACCGCGTTCTATTTTTAAAACAAAGCGGTCTACCGAGCTGAAGACAGGCCAGCAGATATATGTTTAAAAATGACTTTAACCTGGTGTAGGTAAAAACTTAAAATTTTTAACTTTAGTTTTTTCTGACGTCACGTGAAAACCAAGAATATAAGAAAGAGACAAGGGTAGCCTCCCACGCAGACGTTCTTAGGCTTGTCACGCGTTCCTCCCCACGATTTTTTTTGCTTTTCTGGCACAAGTAACTCATTATCTGCCTGCAGTAAAAATTTAAAAAAAATTCTATCGACTGGAAAATTTTCGCGCGAACGTCCTTAAGATAACGTGGGCTTTTAAATTTTTGTTTCGTTACGTGATTTTACCGATCACGCGATATTCCCGCCATTGCAGGCGAATCATGATTAGCCAATCAGATTAGTTCAGGTTCGTGACTAAGGTTAAAGTAAGCACTAGTTGGGAATCGAATATCAGATCAAAAGAACAGCTTTATCGGAAAAGTGTGTTTTACGCCTTTGAGCAAAACTGGAAAATTGTTAGTCTTAAGGAGGCTCGAAAGGGTTTTTCGTTGCTATATTGTTTGTAAAACGATGGAAGATTACAAAGAAGGATGTTTAATGGTGTGGGCAAACTATATGTCTCCTTGCAACTCTATTGATGGGCTATACTTTAAGGGTACTTGTGACGTCATATCAGTTACCATGGCAACGCACAAGGTCCACAAAAGCGTCCTCTAAATTCCAGTTTTTGTAAATTATCTCAGAAACTAATTCGGTGACCTACCATTTTTGTTTCTTTGTTGGAAAGTTCCCTAAGTTCTTTAACTTTTCAGACAGTATGGAAAAAATTTACCTAGTAGAATTAAGGTGGCCGAACACAGTTTCCGCGCGTGTTTTTGCTGATGTAATATTTAGCACGTGCACAAGGATTTCAAAGAACAAACATGCCGTCAGTAGAGCGATCATTTTATTTACTCAACACCCGCACTATCTGTATTGTTTTCCTCTATAATTGAACACAGTGTATTGATGGCTTTAGTCTTTTATTACAGAGATATGTTAGAAAAGGTAACGATGCAAAGAACCCAGCAATTTTCAGCTTTTGTTTGTTACCGAAAGAACCCAGTAAAATGCAACGCATGCGCAGTTGCTCGAAAATTGAGACCGATTGCTTTAGCAGAAACATGCCGATTTCTAACGATCCAGTCGTTAGAATTTCAAGAAATTTGGCAGAAAAATAGATCAGAGACCACGTGAATGATCTATCAAAAAAATCTGAAATTTGACATAGGGAATTTTAAAAATACAGAAAGCGATTAACGGCGAATTACGAAAATCGCCTATGTCAAAATTTTATTAGAACCGTGTTGACAGAAGGGATTTAATGTCATTTCTTTGTGTGCAAAATATGAAAGCAATCTAACGACTGGATTTTTTTAAATAAACAAAAACCATTATTTAAGCCTTGTTTTTAACCAGCCCTGTTGCCATGGCAACAGCACCCCCCCCCCCCCCCCCCCCAATGCGAGAATAAATATTTCTGTGGTTAACCTTGACTCTTGCAAAAAATGGGCGCCATAGCATAAATAGTTTAAAAGTTATGGTAAATTAGGCCTAGGCACTTGAAAACTGTGTTCGGATAGATTTAAAGAAAACGCGTTTTATGGCTTACAGAAAATTCTGCTAGATAGTTTTCCCCGAAACTATTATATCTGAAATGCCATCGTGAATGGTGCGTGCATGCAAAAAATTAAGATAGGTCACCGAGCAAACTTTCGAGCTAAAAACAAATGTTTTCCGCAGATTTTATTTCCGGTTCGCGCGATTTTACGCAGCATTAACTTTCGGTGTGCTGATTTTAATACTGATTCAGCTGACGCGTGCATCTTAGTTATGGCGTGTGTAGATTGCGCGCGCGCGTGCAGCTAAAAACCTTTCGAGCCTCCTTAAGGACGTTCGCGCGAAAATTTTCCAGTCAATAGAATTTTTTTAAATTTTTACTGCAGGCAGATAATGAGTTACTTGTGCCAGAAATGCAAAAAAATTTGGGGGTCACCGTCTTCGTTTCAGAGATAAAGCGTGTGGAAAACTACCCTGATTTCGAAAAATTGTCCCATATAATTGAGCACGGCCTACAGGGACTTACAGTTAAAAATATCGAAGGTGAGTCAACGGAGGCAAACGATCTTAGTCATATTTTGTAGAAGTGGGTCTGTTGCCTAAATAATTTCAAATGTTACTAACGTTTTCACAAAATTTAACCCTTTAAGAGGCATTTGAAACGGCCGCACAGATGCACAAAGAGCTATTAAGAACGGAATTCGATTGTGCATTTTGGTCAAAAATTCAATTTTCTAGTCGATAGATTTTCTTCGTTTTTTCCCTAAACGTAGAAAATCAGTAGAGAAAATGATCTATCTAAAGAAAAATTGGGGTCACCGAACGTCCAAGATCGTTAAATCCAGGCAAAGCTCTAGCAATGGCCATCTGCCCTATCATTTGTTTATTTTATGACTTAGCGCGCGCGCTCATGCATGACGTGGCATGTGAATTTGCGTGCGCAGTAAGGATGCGCAGAAACAATTAGCGCGAACGTCCTTAAGGACGTTCGCGCGAAATTTTTCCAGTCGATAGAATTTTTTTAAATTTTTACTGCAGGCAGATAATGAGTTACTTGTGCCAGAAATGCAAAAAAAATTGGGGGTCACCGTCTTCGTTGCAGAGATAAAGCGTGTGGTAAACTATACCGATTTCGAAAATTGTCGCATATCATCGAGCACGGTCTACAGGGGTTTATAGCTCAAATAAATGTAAACGTACCTCAGTGCTGTTTATTGTCGTTTCTGTGGCTTACTTTTTTTGCGAAACGAAACGAGACGAAACGAAATGAATAAACCTGAAGTGAAATGAACATACCAGTGTCACAACAGTCAGATTCCACCGTGCGATAACCTAAACAATAGGCTTTTGTACATTATGCTTTTATTTCCCCACTAAAATGCTTCACCTTAATGCTCCAGTTTTTCCACTAAAATGCTCGGTTTCCCCCAAAAATGTCACTAAAATGCTCGGTTAATGCTCATACATAGGGGTTTTCAAATTTTCATAATTTTAACGTCTCAACACAACAGTTCAAAGTGCTTAACAAAAACGTATACTAATATAAAAAGGTTATCAACAGCGTATGTAAAAGTTTAATACACCAAAAGATAATTTTCTGAATGATCTGTTGCTCTGTTAATCCCTTGTCCCCTTTCGATGACACTTGGGTGAACAGGTTAAGTCAAGTCTTCATTTTCTCGTAAAAATAATGATATAATGATTTTTTTCTATATTCCGTGGGAAAAAAATATTAATTTTCTGGGGAAAATGTCACTAAAATGCTCGAATAATGCTCAATGCTTTTGCCTCACTAAAATGCTCGAAAAAATGCTAGCATAATATGTAAAAAAAGCTCATGAGCGCGCGCGCTAAGTCATAAAATAAACAAATGATAAGGCAGATGGCCATTGCTAGAGCTTTGACTGGATTTAACGATGTTGGACGTTCGGTGACTCCAATGTTTCTTTCAATGGATCATTTTCTCTACTGATTTTCTACGTTTAGGGAAAAATGAAAAAAATCTATCGACTAGAAGTTTAAATTTTGGCAAAATGCACCATCGAATTCCGTTCTTAGTAGCTCTTCGTGCATTAGTGCTGCGGTTTCAAATGCCTCTTAAAGAGTTAAATTTTGTGAAAACGTTAGTAAGGTTTGGAATTATTTACGCAGCAGACCCACTTCTACAAAATATGACTAAGATCGTTTGCCTCCGTTGACTCACCTTCGATATTTTTAGCTATAAACCCCTGTAGACCGTGCTCGATGATATGCGACAATTTTTCGAAATCGGTATAGTTTACCACACGCTTTATCTCTGCAACGAAGACGGTGACCCCCAATTTTTTTTGCATTTCTGGCACAAGTAACTCATTATCTGCCTGCAGTAAAAATTTAAAAAAATTCTATCGACTGGAAAAATTTCGCGCGAACGTCCTTAAGGACGTTCGCGCTAATTGTTTCTGCGCATCCTTACTGCGCACGCAAATTCACATGCCACGTCATGCATGAGCGCGCGCGCTAAGTCATAAAATAAACAAATGATAGGGCAGATGGCCATTGCTAGAGCTTTGCCTGGATTTAACGATCTTGGACGTTCGGTGACCCCAATTTTTCTTTAGATAGATCATTTTCTCTACTGATTTTCTACGTTTAGGGAAAAAACGAAGAAAATCTATCGACTAGAAAATTGAATTTTTGACAAAATGCACAATCGAATTCCGTTCTTAATAGCTCTTTGTGCATCTGTGCGGCCGTTTCAAATGCCTCTTAAAGGGTTAAATTTTGTGAAAACGTTAGTAACATTTGAAATTATTTAGGCAACAGACCCACTTCTACAAAATATGACTAAGATCGTTTGCCTCCGTTGACTCACCTTCGATATTTTTAACTGTAAGTCCCTGTAGGCCGTGCTCAATTATATGGGACAATTTTTCGAAATCAGGGTAGTTTTCCACACGCTTTATCTCTGAAACGAAGACGGTGACCCCCAAATTTTTTTGCATTTCTGGCACAAGTAACTCATTATCTGCCTGCAGTAAAATTTAAAAAAATTCTATTGACTGGAAAATTTTCGCGCGAACGTCCTTAAGGAGGCTCGAAAGGTTTTTTAGCTGCACGCGCGCGCGCAATCTACACACGCCATAACTAAGATGCACGCGTCAGCTGAATCAGTATTAAAATCAGCACACCGAAAGTTAATGCTGCGTAAAATCGCGCGAACCGGAAATAAAATCTGCGGAAAACATTTGTTTTTAGCTCGAAAGTTTGCTCGGTGACCTATCTTAATTTTTTGCATGCACGCACCATTCACGATGGCATTTCAGATATAATAGTTTCGGGGAAAACTATCTAGCAGAATTTTCTGTAAGCCATAAAACGCGTTTTCTTTAAATCTATCCGAACACAGTTTTCAAGTGCCTAGGCCTAATTTACCATAACTTTTAAACTATTTATGCTATGGCGCCCATTTTTTGCAAGAGTCAAGGTTAACCACAGAAATATTTATTCTCGCATTGGGGGGGGGGGGGGGGGGGGGTGCTGTTGCCATGGCAACAGGGCTGGTTAAAAACAAGGCTTAAATAATGGTTTTTGTTTATTTAAAAAAATCCAGTCGTTAGATTGCTTTCATATTTTGCACACAAAGAAATGACATTAAATCCCTTCTGTCAACACGGTTCTAATAAAATTTTGACATAGGCGATTTTCGTAATTCGCCGTTAATCGCTTTCTGTATTTTTAAAATTCCCTATGTCAAATTTCAGATTTTTTTGATAGATCATTCACGTGGTCTCTGATCTATTTTTCTGCCAAATTTCTTGAAATTCTAACGACTGGATCGTTAGAAATCGGCATGTTTCTGCTAAAGCAATCGGTCTCAATTTTTCGAGCAACTGCGCATGCGTTGCATTTTACTGGGTTCTTTCGGTAACAAACAAAAGCTGAAAATTGCTGGGTTCTTTGCATCGTTACCTTTTCTAACATATCTCTGTAATAAAAGACTAAAGCCATCAATACACTGTGTTCAATTATAGAGGAAACAATACAGATAGTGCGGGTGTTGAGTAAATAAAATGATCGCTCTACTGACGGCATGTTTGTTCTTTGAAATCCTTGTGCACGTGCTAAATATTACATCAGCAAAAACACGCGCGGAAACTGTGTTCGGCCACCTTAATTCTACTAGGTAAATTTTTTCCATACTGTCTGAAAAGTTAAAGAACTTAGGGAACTTTCCAACAAAGAAACAAAAATGGTAGGTCACCGAATTAGTTTCTGAGATAATTTACAAAAACTGGAATTTAGAGGACGCTTTTGTGGACCTTGTGCGTTGCCATGGTAACTGATATGACGTCACAAGTACCCTTAAAGTATAGCCCATCAATAGAGTTGCAAGGAGACATATAGTTTGCCCACACCATTAAACATCCTTCTTTGTAATCTTCCATCGTTTTACAAACAATATAGCAACGAAAAACCCTTTCGAGCCTCCTTAAGACTAACAATTTTCCAGTTTTGCTCAAAGGCGTAAAACACACTTTTCCGATAAAGCTGTTCTTTTGATCTGATATTCGATTCCCAACTAGTGCTTACTTTAACCTTAGTCACGAACCTGAACTAATCTGATTGGCTAATCATGATTCGCCTGCAATGGCGGGAATATCGCGTGATCGGTAAAATCACGTAACGAAACAAAAATTTAAAAGCCCACGTTATCTTAAGGACGTTCGCGCGAAAATTTTCCAGTCGATAGAATTTTTTTAAATTTTTACTGCAGGCAGATAATGAGTTACTTGTGCCAGAAAAGCAAAAAAAATCGTGGGGAGGAACGCGTGACAAGCCTAAGAACGTCTGCGTGGGAGGCTACCCTTGTCTCTTTCTTATATTCTTGGTTTTCACGTGACGTCAGAAAAAAACTAAAGTTAAAAATTTTAAGTTTTTACCTACACCAGGTTAAAGTCATTTTTAAACATATATCTGCTGGCCTGTCTTCAGCTCGGTAGACCGCTTTGTTTTAAAAATAGAACGCGGTTTTTTCGTAATGCCTGACATCTGCATTGTTTCTGGGTAACATGTTACGTGCACGAAAATATCGATTCGCTTTATGTTTTCGAGTTCCGAGTAACCAATATGTTAAGAGAAGTGCCTATGCGACTGTTTTCAAGTGTAACAGAGACAATAAACGCTTTGAGAGAGCCAAAGTCAGGGGCACCCAACGAGAAACTTCGATGAAATATCTGTTCGGGAGAGTCTACCCGTTCTAAGACTTTCGGATAATGCATTGCCAAAAAGCTACTGATTTCTTACTAAAACATCACCTAAAAGATTCGCAACCAGAGAAATGCAGGGAAAAACAGTCCCTTAGATTTTCGGAAGGGATATTTTTGAAATTTCTGGCTCTAAAATAGGTCTCCTAGCATTTTCGGGTAAGAAAAAAGTTCGCAGAGAAGTTCTTCGAAGGTAACGTTCAGCTAGCAAATTCTGAAATGAAGAGTTCATTCCCTAAAATTTTCGAGCACTTCAATCCTTAGCTAAGAAATCCAAACAGATCAAATTTTTCTAGCTGATTAAAACAACTCTTTAAACAGTCTTTAAACATTACAAGGAGCCCAGAAATATCCCTCAGAGGCTTTTTTGCTTAATTTGATCGTCGGGTGCCCCTGCAAAGTAAACTCCAGATGTTTTCACCGGTTTCTGGCCGCCATGTTGGAGTCCCTCAGACGGGCTCCAACATGGCGTCTCCATACTGAACGCTATAATTTTCAGTGGTACCCTTTAACGAATAACTCGAGTTTGGAGTATCGCACATCCCCAAAACTTTGGAACGTTGTTTATTTATTACTCTTCTACGATATTTCAATTTCTTGGCTCAATTTATTGAATGGTAAGCGATTTTATTTTTCACTTGCGTGATAAATAAGCTGATTTGCGTGACGTGAAAACCACCATTTCAGTCAACGCAAAACCCACCAAATCGCTTAAATTCGCCATTTAGAGCCACAGAAACGACAATAAACAGCAATTGGGGTACGTTTACATTTATTTTGAGCTTTAACTTAGACATTCCTCGATATAAGTTTACGTTATTAAGACTCTTCAATATTCTCCCATACATTTCTTTATATTTCGAACATAAATTAAACAGACACACTGCTTGTATGGCCCCCCTGTGTTGCAAGGGGCCGGCCCTGTGAGGTTCAGAGATTTGTATTCAGCCTGGTTGGCTCAAAAGGGCCTAAGTCTTGGCACAGATCGACTGTTTTCGACCTGTTATGGTCAGTCGGAAAAAAGCATAAAAAGTAAAGTGGCTATGAAATGAAATTTTTGCTTACTTTTTTGTTCTAAAATATTGAAGACTATGATCCTCTGATTCGTAATTTTCGAGTTTGGGCTTTGGACAAGCGCGTACGAATTTTTCCTCCAGCTTCAAAGTTGGGCAATTCTAGTAAAAACTTCAGTTTGGGTTTTATGCAGGATACCTGGAGGCGCTACACGTGTGTATCGATTTTTGAAATGCACGTGTCGCATAATTTTCCCCTTTTATCGCCCCGGAGTTGAGTGAACATCTTGTTATGTCTGCTACCACCAACAATTTACACCGGGAGCCGATCAAGTTGCGTCAATCGCTCAGTTTATGTCTCACTGAGAAGAATATTAGCAGACAATTGTACTTTTTCCTAGTTCATTTAGCTTATTCGAGTGTTTTTTTCTTTTGAATATTCGAGTTCTTTACTTTTCTTCGAAATGTAAATTATCTTTCGTCGCACCAACAGGCCGCACTGTTCTGTGTTTCTATCGAGGTATAATATAAATCTACTAGCGTTCTATCCCGAATGCCGTTCCGAGTCTCTGATTGGCTAATCTACTCACTATCTATTCTGTGACACAGCATTGATCAGATATAGAGTTATTTGTAGCTTGCGTTTTTATGATATCTTCATGCTTTCGGACTGCTCGCTGTAGAAACTTCCGTACCGTGGGATCGCCTTGGTGTAAGAAAAATGGCGCAAGCACTACTTTCATTGTAAGTTAAGCTTTCAAACGGAACCACAAGACGTCAATCAATCCCGGAGGGGGGGGGTACTCCCCACACAATTTGTAACCGCAACGTTTAATCTATGTCTTAAACAGGGTATCAAAAATCGGAATTCTGTCTCGAACAGGGTAGGAAAATCAGTGATATTTGTCTTAAACACGGTCAGGGTATGAGGGGTCGGGCCGCACCTGCCCAACCAGGGATATATCGAGTACCCCACCCCTCGGGAAATCAATTTTTCTTGATTTAATCGATCGGTTGCTAGATAGATGATTAGACTGTAGCCTCGATTGCTAGCCGCGCTCCTCTCCCGAAGGAGGAACGGCGTAGACTGAAATCGAGCCAAATTCGACTGGGAGCTTGAGTTACAGTTTGTTTAGTTTCAAGCTTTCACCAATCGGCGCCATCGTCAGGGAATGTGATGCGTTCATACAATTCATCACTTCCTGATTTAAAAAAACAGATTCAATAGATACAAGATGTATTACACGTAGTTCAGTTCATTTTGGAGAATTGAATTCTTGGACTTGTATATTATTTTTGTCTCGTGTAATACTATAGATAGCTATTTAGTGGTTTTTGCACTTTCACACAATAAAAGAGAAAACCCATACTCTCCGGACAGCGAAAGGACGTTTTTGAACACCGTACATAAAACTAATTAAACTTTCCACTCTCCCTAACCATTCTCCCTTTTGTTTGTTTTATTCCAACCAAAAATTTCGAGTGACTTTTCGTTTTCAATGGTTCTTCTTAAGCTGCAAATTATCACCACCAGTCCTTTCAGCACTTCTTGTCAGTCTGCTATGGTCTGCCTTGTGCAAACTTACCCGCGGGCAGGGACGAGGAGAAACGACTGTACTCGCAGTCCAGGCCACTCATAGCCACGGTGATAAAATTAAACCTGCAATATTAATCCATGCATCCTTGGATACAGAAGTCTTTTAAGTGATTTCAAGTTGCTAACATGCGTTGGTGTAAGCTTATATGCTTCACAAACTAGAATTCCTAAGTACTCGTTAAAGCATAGGTATCCCAGGCTACTGTGTGACACGTACGGGTTTCATAACATGGGTAAATAAAGAGAACATAACAGGCGAAGTATAGTCAGGAAATTTGCTAGAAAATGGAAATAAAAACCGGTGAATCTTACTATGTGGCGAGTTGTTCTTATACGTACACGAATTTTGTGAGGTAGGAGGCTGACGGTAGCGTCGGGGCTCCGATCGACTCAAAACCAGCACGATTTGTTTTTTCGCGAAAATCGAATCCAGTCACTAAATAAACACGCCAAGCTCGTGGAACATGAATTTCTCTAAGCCATGAATCCACCGAAGCATCTCCAGCTAACAACTCGAAGCCACCAGGCTCAGTACAACTTGTACGTTAACCTACTAAAATGGCGGCCCGAGTATAAGGAGTTCCTGTGGAGGGAAGGGAGTCTCAGATTGATCAAAGATAAAACTCACCGTCTCCTGATCTGTGGGGCGTCTGTACAACGCAATAAGCCAATGTCAGTTAATGTTGGTAGCTGTCCCAGCAGTGTTACTGACGGCACATTAAGGCGGGTACTGTGCATAAACACTGTACTCTTAGAACAGAGCCTGGCAAGAGAAAACGCCTAAGACTAAGCCAGGGCTGGTTGTAGTCTACACTTAAATTAACTCCAGTAAGAAGGGTTAAAAATATCAATGTAAAAAGTGCGCGAAGAGGGCGCGAACTCAGATTGGCATTTTTGGCGCTCATGACCACGTTTTTGGTTGTTTTCTTATTTCATTAAAATCCACGAACCCATTTTAACAGTGGCTCAGGGTTTGTCAAAATTGGCCTAAAACAGACTATAACTAAATAGAGGATCGTACATTGGCGCTCCTAAACATGGAATATATCTCTTCGAGTGTTCAACTCGAGTTGATCGCGAGAAGAAATATATTCGTTCCATATGAATAACCAACCAACCAAGTGTTTGTATTTAGTATAATCATAAACATACTGATAAGGGCAGTTTTATGATTTTCCTACGATTTTTGACCACTTTCCTAAAGATTTTCGAAGACCATCCAAAAATTGTACGAGGGCCACACGAAATTTTCGAAAATTTTGGAAGATTTTTAAAGATAACCGAAGATTGCCGAAGGCCTCGAGGAAAATCGAAAGATGATCCGATCATACACCAACAAACTGTTTTTTTCCAGTAAAATAATCGTGTTCATATATATAATTAAGTCATCTATCCAACTCTGTTTCTTTATGGGCCCATATTTTACGTTTTGGTGACCATGAAGCTCAATTAGTTCAAGCTTTGAGGTAGACGAAACTAATTATATCATCAGGGCAACCCGGGTTCATGCATTTGTTCCAGGGCAATTTCACTCTGAAACGAGTACACAACACAGCAGGGTCGTGCTGAGAGCCCCGAAGCTAAATAACACCACCCTGTTGAAGATGACTGAAACTGAAAAGCATTCATTGCTCAGTGACGCATCCCTTTCCCTGGGAAACGAGGAAGTATTACAACTTACACGACTTTACCCCAGAAGTGAGAGCTAATAGGTCGATCTGTGGGGACAAGGTAAACAATTATTACGTATAGCATGAAACGCCGGCATTAATCTGCTTTACACTGACTTGTTTCTTTGTCCCCAGTGAATGTTAATTTCGTCGATTTCACATCATTGCTAAAGGATCTGGTGTTTACCTTAGAGAAGTCATCAAGAGACATATCCTCATTCAAAGTGATTATACCCTGTGTAGCTGCCTGCTTTCATTGGCGCGGTCTGTCAGCCACCAAAAGAAACTAAAAGGTACATAGACTAAACTCTATTTATCAGCAATGCATTGAGGAAATTTTCAAGGCAGCAATACACTGTATACTGCCCTCCTCTTGCCCTCCATCTTTTAATAAAACGGCTTGTGACGATCTTGATCAGCTGACATGGCAGAAATTAATAACCAACAAAACATGAAACCATGAAAGACAAGACGAAATTTCAAGCATAGTCCCAGCCTTATAAACTCTATGCAACTGTATTATTCAAAGAAGCGTTACATATTTAAGATGTCGTAAAGACGCGGTGATTAAACAGATTATATATAGATTATGCTCTTAACCTCGTACAAGTCATTAGAAGGTTCATCCGGCACTAATGTAAATTTGCTTGCACTTATTCTCACCTCCCTCTACTGCTTTTTATTATCCAACTGCACTTCGCAGAGTACAAATAACGCTTAAGACGAGTACAAATATCACGCGGTATTTGTACTCCAGAGGACCGGTTAGGTTTCCTGCCGTTGACCAATCAGTTAGCTGGATTTCCCGCGCCAATTCCGTTCCCCTTCGCATGCTTCTGTCACGCATTCCCTGTAAATAAATATCTACGAAATTCACTCTCACGAACATACCAATTTGGCGTGTTGGATAATAAATCTCTTATTAGACGTTTTGTTGTGTAGTATCGCTGAGAATTTTTACTCGTTGTTTTATTTCAACTCGCCCTACCAGCTCGCCAAAAAACGGTACAACTCATAAAAATACTCAGCGATACTACAAAACAAAACGTCTAATGAGATATATGTATTAGCACGTTTTTAACACGACAAAAAGAAATTTGTATCTGAAAAAGGAATTGACATTCGCACACATTGCGTGCCTATGCTTGTATGCTAAAATATTCATAATTTTCCGTGTTGACGAATTTGGAGACGACGTCTTACTTGGAGCCTAAATACATTTGTAATAGTAATAGGACTGATTGGAGTCCAATTCGGTAAGTAATCATACAAGTTAACAAAATCGGACGACTGCAAAGGGAGTGTCCGATTTGTTAATCACGAGTATGATTAGACTGAAATGTATTACACGATGTCCTATTACCTATTAATCATAACAATAACTTCCCACAAGAGTAAAAGTTTCATTCGAAAAAGAGCTTTTACATGTAATAGTCATTTTAATATTCAAAACAGACACTGGAGACTAAACCTCCACACTTTTATAAAGTCAGTCTCTTGAATTGGCTACTATAGTGATTGCAATCATTGTTGTGATTGGTGGAGTTAGTGGAGAGAACTTAAGACGATTGGCTCTTGTAACTGTCCGATTACAGCCAACTGTGCGATTACACTGTCTGATTACAACTTTGCGGATTAATTACAGCAAAATACAGCAGTTTATACACCAATCACATTTGAGGAAATTGTAATTGTTATACGATTATATGCGGGAATCTAGAAGGCGTTACGCGTCATCGGTTTCTTACGTTCCATTCTTTTTGCACCGTTTCTTACACTGAAGTTACAAGCAGCTGAAATCAAGTTTTTAGAGAAAAGAAATTGATGCACAGTCTAATGTTATTAAAATATAGAAGAAGAGAAACATAAACAACTTGTAGTTATTCCAGGCTCGATTTCAGCCGCTCATTTTCCTTAGCAGCGGCTAGTAGAGGATTGGGAGCGAATGGTTTTAAGTGGAGGGTTAATGGCGTAGTTTTTTTGAATAGATGACACATGTCAATTCTAAAAGATAAATTTATTCCAATACTAGATACTGACTAATCAGCTCTCGGACGTACTCGCCAACTCAAATCTCAGCGTGGTATAAGGTGGAAAGGATGGAACCACCCTTCGGTACGAGCAGAAAGACACCACTATCCTGTCTACCATCTAAGAAATCTTTTCTGAAGCTATTTCTTATTCTCTGTGGAATTATACTGGTCATTTGCGTTTTCTTTCAACGAATCGGCATAGACAACAGAAAAATACACACCTACGATTCTCGGGACAGGGCAACTAACCAGTCCAGTAGTTCAATTCCCAAAAAGAAGGAAGAGGAAATTGTGCGGCGGCCCAGAAATAAGATTTTCATCGCTTTTAGTTACTATGAGCAACTGACAATGGCAACAAGTAACTTCCTTGAGCTGACAGCCCTTGCTGCGTACGGTGGACGACAAGTTGTCCTTCCATTTGTAAAAGACTCTTTTTATCACGGCGTACCCACAGAGGAGGTTTTTGAAACACTTTCACTGTACTATAATGTGTCCGCGCTCAATCGCACGCTTCGTTCTCGCGGTCATGGTACGCTTATAAGCTGGAAAGAGTTTGAAGGCATCTGTCAAGGGAAACTGGACGTGCTGGTGCATTTTAATGTCACGAAGGTACCTAAATATAAGACATATAATGGAACCGCGACGGTTTTTTCTTGCAACGCTCCCCACAGAAACACAAGTAGGGGTTTTAAAGTTGAAAGAACAATTTGCATGAATGTGTTTGCGGTTGATTCAGTTGCAAAATTTGAGAATGACGTCATAGAGAGTTTACCATGTGTTGGCTTTGCTATATGGAAAGGAAGTAGAAGAGAATTCCAAAATCGAGCACGATTTGATGTGAGAGAAGCTGTACAAGATCCAATGCACGTTTTTGACGCTGCAAATTTCTTCAGTTCAAGACTCCTTCACATTGCACGAGATTTTATCGAAAAACGTCTTGGCTCATTTTTTGTCTCTGTGCACATTCGCGCTGAAAAGATAGCAACGTTTAAAAAAAATATTAATGGCAGTGCAGCGGTCAAGAAATGTATATCAGAATTGGTGACGCTAGTTCAAGGGTACAAGAATGCTAGTAGAGTTCCCATACCGCTTTTCTTAGCCACCGATTTCGCAGATATGGGAAGTTCGTCTGGAGGTGTAAAAGATGCCCGAGAAAATGCCAAGTCATTGATGAAAATTTTAGCGCCTCTAAAACCAATTATTTTCCAGCCTTCAACTTACAATCTAACGGATCGCGGTGCTGTGGCCATTGTGGAAATGAATATTATTGTGTCTGGAAAACGCTTATTTGTGGCTGGAGGAGGTTCATTTCAAGAGTGGCAGGTTGATGCATTCCTTAATAAGACCAACATTGACCAAAAAGCCAAAGGTAAATGTAAAAATAATTTGTGTCAAAGATTGTGTTGTTTATAATTTATCAGTAGAGGAATGGAATGACTCTTTAGAACTGAGAACCATTACTATTTTATACAGGCACATCGCTATCATGATCTGATAACGTGATTAATAATGAATACCTCTCTTTAAAAAACTTGTTTATTCGACAATCAGGGAAATTAGCTGGTTGTCACTCAAGTCAAAGTTAAAGTCAGTAGAATTAGACCATAAGTGTTTTTAGTAGTATCATTTAAAAAAAATGTGAATT
>JAHPZR010017547.1:12500-29780 GCA_019787425.1 Platygyra sinensis
GATAGTGATTGTGATAGTGATAGTGCTAGTAATAGTGATAGTGATAGTGATAGTGATAGTGATAGTAATAGTAATAGCACAGGCCTCCCAAACTCACGATTCGAGGAATCGATCAAATATTAATGATTTATGTACGCGTATCGAGTGAGACGTGAGTGACTTACGTGCGCGGTGTTGTGTTACACATTGGGCCGTTGAGAATTTGAGCGCTCTACAAGGCATTGTATGGAATTTAAAATAACGAAGGATAAAATCGCACAACGAAATAAAATGTTACTTTTTTGGAATAAAACTAAGTAAATGAACTCACCTTGCCTTATTTCTGTTGTCCATTTGGCCTATTTCGTCGTTTTTGGGGGGTTTTCAGGTGTTTGTCTTAGCTTTCTATAGACGAAGTCAAGGCTGGACACTGCTGTCTCGAAAGACCTGATCCGAGAGGCCGTTTTCTCGCCGAAATTCAAATCCGCTGTTCGATTTTTCCCTCCAACGCAAAGAAGGATAGTCCATTGGTCCTCTTATCCGGTCGGCTTGGAAAAATCTTCAAACTTTCCCCTCCAATTCGAACAATTTCTGCTTCACTGCTGGAGGTTTCAACTGTTCAACGCACCGTGTGACCATCCAACATACTACGCCACAGTTTGAAATCAACATTAGCGACCGCTCCTTCGTGACAAATGTGACTTACCAGACGGGTGCACAGTCTGGGGAGAGAATTGTATTTTAACGGAAATTTTTGACTGTGCACCCGTCTGGTAAGTCACATTTTTGTCACGAAGGAGCGGTCGCTAATGTTGGTAATAGTAATAGCGATAGTGATAGTGATAGTGATAGTGATAGTGATAGTGATAGTGATAGTGATAGTGATAGTGATAGTGATAGTGATAGTGATAGTGATAGTGATAGTGATAGTGATAGTGATAGTGATAGTGATAGTGATAGTGATAGTGATAGTGATAGTGATAGTAATAGTAGTCAAGTAGTAGTAGTAGTAGTAGTAGTAGTATTTGTAGTCGTAGCCGTAGTCGTAGTCGTCGTCGTCGTCGTCGTCGTCGCCGCCGCCGCCGCCGCCGTCGTCGTCGTCGTCGTCGTAGTAATAGTAATAGTAATAGTAATAGTAATAGTAATAGTAATAGTAATAGTAATAGTAATAGTAATAGTAATAGTAATAGTTATAGTAATAGTAATAGTAATAGTAATAGTAATAGTAATAGTAATAGTAATAGTAATAGTAATAGTAACTAGTAATAGTTATCACTAAAGCTGCCCCCGCTTTCTTACATTTCTGCTCATTGAAACAATAATATTGAACGTTATTGTTCTAGTCAGATACTAAAAAAAAAACAATTGTCTTGATATGAACTCTTTTTTATATAAGAATATATTTTGACGTGACATCTTGGCCTCGCTACGAAAAGTGGTGTCCAGAGCACATGCACAATGTGCTCAACGCGATCCAGATCCAGAAACCAAACACTTGTACTTGATAGCCTAATAAATTCTAAATAAAACGAAAATGCCATAAGCTATAATGTAAGAATAACACAAGAATATTTTCAGCCTAAAATCGGCAGAAAAATAAGAATATTCAGTCTGGGCCGGAAAAATAACATCCTTAGAAAAGAAAAGAGTGTACGAGCAAACGTATCTCGAAAGCACAACAGAAGTGAAATGTAAACCTAAGTATCGCGTTACAGTCGCCATATATGCAAATTAGAGTCAAGCTTTTTGTCCTCAATGAAAACGCCGCAAAACATTTACATTTGGATCCCTGCCGTAAGATTACTCTGTGAAAATAAGCCATCCAAATAAACGAAATGCCAAAGGAATATTTCAAACTTTATTCCTCCAGAGCTAACATTTGAGAGAACCTAAAACATATCTTGCAATATCAAGAGAAAAAAACTGGCAAAAAACCAGAGGTGTCAAACTCTACAAATTACAAACGGATAACAGCGGAAGCCACACAGAAATATGACCTCTAACGGCTTTACTCTGACGAAATGTCTCCCTGAAAACACAGGATTAGTGCTTAGCGAAATATTCAAAGATCCTCCGATCGTACCATACAAAAGGGGCAAAACTTCCTAAGCGGCTACTACACGTGAATGGGAGTCGCGCAGGCCTGTCACCTTATTGTTATCCTTGGGTAATTCTGACGATCGGAAGGTACTGTACTGATTTAGCTATTTAGTCGCAAATGTACCACACTGGCCTCGAATTTCGATCTAGTATACTTCAGGACTCTCTGAGCTGTTTTTTCCCCCAAAATCCATCTTCAGGATCTCTGAAAGCGTTTTCAATTTGTTTTAGATCATAATCTCGGCCATTTCGAAGCGAACTTATTTGATCGCGCTGAAATAGTAATGGAGGCCGGCAAATACAAACGCTTTTCAGGGACGCTTGAACTCGAGATCTAAACCAAGGACAAAGCTCCTGGCAAAGACGCCGATCCCGCAAGTCCTCGCGCCCGTGTCCCTTTGCTGGCCTCCCATGAGCGTTTGCGGGAAAAACGTCGATACCTTGCGGGCGTGCAAGCGATCAAATCGAGACTTTTTGCGGCTCTATACCGGAAATACCTACATTCTCTCTTCTTCTCCCTCTATCACGCGGGGAGTCCTAAGCTGCCGCCTCGGGTTTTTGGCCCTCTGGGGCCAAAAACCCTGCGGGGGCAATAATACACCAATAAAATTATTGATATTCAAACAGGCTAACCTTGTTGGAGAAAATTAAGACACAAAAATAATTCTCACCAAATGTCTCCAAGGAATCAAGTCCACCAGCAATCTCAGTGAAAGTATGTGGTCCTTAAATCCTTGTAATTTCCTTCTCGGAAATACCGAGGTGCAGTTTCATTCATAGGTAACCCAGGCTGACTGTGCGTGACACGTGACATAACACGGTAAATTATAGAGAACATATGAGGCGAAGTTTAGGTCTGAAAATTTGCTAGAAAATAGAAATAAAAGTCATGAAAGTTACCATGTGGCGAGTTCTTGTGGTGCTTAATACGTACACGTAGTTTTTGGGAAAAATAGTCTTCGTCACCTTTCCTTCATGATAAAGTGGCAAGGTAGGAGGCTGACGCCAAAGTCGGGCTTCGATCGACCCAAAACAAACACGCCTTTTTTCCGCGAAAATCGAATCCAGTCGCTGAATAAACACGCCAGGCTCGTGGAACATAAATTTCTCTAAACCATGGGTCCAGTGAAGCCTCTCCAGCTAGCAACGCGAAGCCACCAGGCTCCGTAGAACTTGTACGTTAACCTACAAAAATGGCGACACGAAACCGTTGCCATCAATCCTGGCACAGTTCAAAATGGCGCTGAGCTCGGGTGCCATAATTACCAGCTTGAACAAGGGGCGGATCTAGATGGAGGGTGCAGGGGTGCACACACCTCCCCAAGATGAAGACTTGTTCTTCGTTTTTACTTTTAAAATATGTTTACCTCACCAGTTAGTTACGTCGCTCCTTTGTGGTGCAACCCTCATAAGAAAAATCCTGTATCCGCCCTTGTGGCCTCTCAATATTCACGTGAATCCTTAAGCAGCGAATAATTGGTTGAATCACTAGGTATATATAACAATTATTCCATGAGCCCGCGTTGGATATGAAGTGATAGAATAACCAACGAGCGCGTAGCGCGAGTTGGTTATAATCACTTCATATCCAACAAGGGCGAATGGAATAATTGTTTTAGTAAATTCTCAAACCGGGTTTTGCCGCCGATTTTTATTTCCACAATTTTACAAAGCGAAAAATTTTAAACTTGGCGCACTATTTTCCATATGACGTAAAACTCGGACTATTGGCTCATAGTCGGAGTTTTTTAGCCAATCAAAAAGCTAGAAATGCAATAGTCGGAGCTGAGAATTTACTAAGTTCTGTTATTTTTGTCGATTATGGCAACTTCTCATTGTAAACCTGTTGGATTAACAGCTCTGATGTCGTAACAATGGGCAATTTCCGAGTTACCTTGTGCCTCTGTTTCAAAACGAGTCTAAGTGCGAAACCTTTCATATGAAAATGACTTTGATTTGCGTGAAAATGAACCTGCATGCAGAACTCATTTTCAGACGAAAGGTTTCGCACTTAGACTCGTTTTGAAACAGTCACAAGAGAACTCGGAAATGGCCTATTCGGGTGTTTATTTGGCACGTTTAATATGGAGACAAGAATTAATTAACAAAAAAACCTAAAATCCAAATTTCGCGGAATTCCTGGCGTTTTTGGGCTTGGTTTGGATAGGTTTCCGAAATTTATCACAAAAGGGCCCATCTTTTAAAAAATTAGGTCACGTGATTAACTGACCGTCTTCATCATCACTTATTACTACTCACGATGACTTGGACAGTGCTAATCCTAGCAGTATGCAGGACGCCTTTCACATATGAACTCGGTTAAATGACCTTGCTCTCCATGAGTTCTCGTAGCTCAGTGGATAGAGTGCCCGCCCGCTTATCGGGAGATCATGGGTTTGATTCCTGTCGGGGACTTTCTTTGTCCCACGCTCGTATTATGTTGATCAATTCACCTCTCACAAGAGTCAATTATTTATTAACCCTTTGACGCTTAAGGCGGTGGTACACCTGAATTTAAGTGAAATTTTGGTAAGTTTAAAGAGAGGTTGAAAAGGAAAAAAGGGTTATGGAACACCACCAGACAGTTGCCCGACCGCACAATGGCACCTCAGGTTGTTGGGCAACTGTTTGGAGTGTATCTACCTATTTTTAACTTCAAACTCTAATTTTAAAACAACACCAAATCTTCAAAATTTCCTATTTCTATAAATTTTACTCACGATCCTTTGAGAAAAACTACCAAAAAATAAATCACCAAAAAATGTACAAAACGACCCAAAACATAGATATGTGAAATGAGCATAGAGATTCTTGATTGCTTGAAACGTTAACGAGATATTTGCATTAAAATCATAATACCCAGCCAAAATACGGCTTTCAGGTGTACCCCCGCCTTAAGTGGCCAAATGTGCTATTTGTACCACTTGTACCACTGCCACCGGATATTCTTGATAAGCTGAGATTGTACAGCTAGGATAGATCTCTCAGCCCAACAGACAGTTTTGGATATCGACGGCATTCTGACGTAGCAAATTGAAGAACAACGTCATCAGCTGGGGTGCAAAAATGATGGTAAAATGGCCAATTTTACCTGTAATTGACCAAGTTCCAATTTCCAGGCCTTACCCATAATTAACACCCAATGTTTTAGAGCAGCCAGAAAGAATACATGCTTAATTTGCTGCTCGCCATACTAATAAGCACTCATCCAACGACACGAAAGAGTTACTGAGCACAAAATATTGTCAGAGAAATTTGCATATTTTGACTCAGTCAGCTGACAAGTCAAATTAAATTCTGCGGCGCTCAAGTGTGTCATTGAAAATACGAGCGCAACCTCAGTGTTTCTTATCGCGATGTCTTGAGCGCTTAAAAGAATGATTTTCTTTTCTCGCTTTGCTGGTTTCTTCTTTTTTATTGTACTAATAACAACAGTTCCTGCTTTTGTGCGCGAGGGACGGCTAAAAATCGATGGTTATGTAAGTATTTGCTACTTCACGTTATTTACATCTTAAACTTCTGTTGTACGTGTAGTGCTTCTGTTTTCTGTTCCTTATATTCCTAGCTTACTGCGTCGCATATTTTCAATCAAAGCAGCTAATCCCATGCTTGTTTTTTTGTTAAAGAACTTTGCATTCCTTGCAAGCTTCTGTGGAAACTCCACCGGACCTGTCGTTCAGTATAATATCTCATATCCGCAGGTAAACAGTTCGATTAAAATTTTTAAACTGCACATTAGATGACCAAATTATCAAATATCAATTCCGAACTTTTTTTACATGGAAAACAGACGAGTTGAATTGGTTTCAGCTGGAAATTATAGCTTCAATTAATTTGTTTAGGAGAAATAGAACATAATCTGAACTATTTAAACCAACCGACATATTTTTCGAGACGTTTTCACTTTATCTTATAATTATAAGAAAAATATTTTCGTTATTGTTATAAAGATTCTCTCTAGAATTGATTTCAAGTTGTAATTTGTCCATGTTCTAAGGAAAATTATATACCCATATACAATCTTCACGATGTGGTTTATTGTTTTTATTATGCTATGGCAGAAAAAATATTAACGAGAGGGCATTTGTTGATCACCAAGTGCTTGATGTTTACATATTCAGTATATTCACACATAGATATCAAGCTAATTTGATTATTCAACGACCGAAGCACTGATGAAGTATATTAGTATATTAATCTTTTGTTTTCTTTCTAGGAATTTTGTTGTTACAGTCTGTTCAGTTATTTTGAAGATCAATGGTGGAATATATGGCCACATCCAGAACTGGTTCGTTTCTTACAAAAATAAAACTCCATTCAATTATTCTCTATAATATTCGGACCGCATGAAATAATAATTATGACAGATAATAGAATGCATTAACAATATATCTTCTCTTGGCGTGGGCGAATAAAAGCCAGACTGAAGATTGGAGTCTGATTAACTATTTTCGCCAAATGTAAGCGGTTATCTGTTTGTAAGATAACAGTAAGATAGGATAACAGATTTTGTTCAATTCGCGTATTTAAGATGAAATGATTTGAAGGGGCTGCCCTAGCTCTTACATGTTAGTGCCAGTCTTCTAGTGTTGTTAAACTGTAATTCTGCGACATCTCAGAGAGGAACTCGAACGACGACTGCTAAATTTTTGTATTGTTATTTGAAACTGAAAGGCTGTTATTGCATATTTAGCTTGAAGACTTTTCTAGAGCCATTGGCGTACTGCACAGACCTCACTAGACAGTTGCGAAATTCGCTGGTACAATGTAAATCCATTTTTTGACTTGACGTCGTCCTCGGCGTCGTCAGGGTCGCTATCGTCCTTGCTTTTAAGCTCTCAGTTTACTTACCAAACCTCAGCTTCATTTCAAAGATGTTGGCTTTTGTAACCTGTACCATTTTATCGCGCAGACCGTCCTTAATAAGTTTTAAGCTGAGCGTGCAATCTGTGTTTTTCCTTAGTTTGATCTTCTGTAATCTGATTTTGCTTCTCCGCACATTTCGATCAATGTTTATTTTTGTACAATTTCAAAATTATTATTGTCAGCTTCCATGATGTAAATTTGAGCAAGAAAACGTCGCTTATTTATAAGTCTAAAACTCTTACTGACATTTCTACCATTCAGCTATTTTTGACGAGCATGCAAATTGTCTGTGCGCAGGCGCGACGTTGGGGGTATTTTGCTCCCAGACTCTTCGCTGCTACTGGCGATGCAAGTACAGCAAAGTTGGGGTAAGAGGTGGAAGGGTTGAAAATGTCTGCTGAGGAATTTTAATGTGAGTCAGTAGGCTAGCCATGGATCTCAAGAAATACTGACTCACATACTGATTGATTGATTGATTGATTGACTGATTTAAAAGAAAAAAACATCAGAGAAACACTTACATGTAAAGTGTATCACTGGTAGAAGGTTGTTTGTTATGTTTCAGGACTGTAATGAGAAGACGAGTGTCCTGGATCGTGATGGAAGTCAAGTCCTTAACCTGACAACAGCTGACTCTCGCGCTGGTTGCCGGCTCGTCTCATCTGAAAATGCTTCATTGGATATTTCATGTCGAGGTAACGTGAAGCTTTCCAGTTACAAGCGTAAGAGAGGCTGAAGAGTGAGAAAGTGAATCCATGTAGGTCTTACTCCCAAGTTAACCCCTCGAGTTATTTTTAGATCGTCCCGGCTTTGAAAATTTAATCCCAGGAAGGTCTAACTATAGCCAATCCTTGTGACCTGGATATTAAGTTTTATTCACACGCACAGCCCAAGCGACTTTACACGCATTTTCATCCTCCGCGACAACATCTGCGCAACGCGCGTGGTGGTGTAACATTTCTTGAGAGGGGTTACTTACAGGTTAACGCACTCAGCGAGTGAATTATCGGGATTTACCTGCACGAGTTCACTAACAATGAACGAGAAATTTCAATACCCGGCACGAGACCGCCGAGTACGGTGTTGAAAATTTCGAGTTCATTGTTAGTGAACTCGTGCAGGTAAATCCCGATAATTCACGAGCAATGAGTGCGTTAACATTTTTATTATTCAAATTGAATACACTAGAAACAAAAATCGTCAAACTTTGAGCCAGCCGAAGCCATGGTGTAATGACAGTGGTGTATTGAATTTACACCACGGCTATTACACCACGATAATGATGTCAAGGCGGTTATAACCCAGTGTCACGTGGCACAAATCAATCAATCAGAAAATCGGAATTCGTACAGTGTATGAAATTTGAATAATAAATAGGGATAAGGTAAACATGTATATGGGGGATTGACACTCTTATTGACCCGTCATCCTGTGTAGTTATAAGTAGATAAATCGGTACGAGAAACTATTAAAAGGTAAATAGATCATTTAAAAGTTCTAGAGGGCGCATAAAAGTAGCCCTTCGGATAAATAATTAGTTCCTGATTTCCGTGTATGATCTAAGGTTATGACATCGCTCTGGCGGTTGACCTCCAATTCAACATTGTTTATTCCCATTAGACTACTGCTGCTGCTGCTGCTAGTGTCTTCTTACGCAAATGAAAGTATTTAATATATCATTTTCTTTTACTTCAAACGATATTCAAAAATGTCAGAAATTCTAAATATCTTACACCTGCCAAAACGAGACAGATTTTACTCGCTGAAAATGTAGTTAACCAGGCCGGGTAAGAGTTTCGTCTTGTTTTTTCTTAGCCTGCAATGCAGGCGTATTTTGGCGAGCGAGGCTGCGAGTTTGATCAAGCGAGCGCCATCTTGGATTCAAACTCGGAAGAGGCTTGGAGAGAGACAAAAATGCGTCCCAGGGAGTGGGAGTTAGGCTGAAAGGAGAAGTAACGGGGGAGGGGGAGGGGAAGGAAAAATACGCGTTTTCTTCCGTTTTTTCCCCGCCCCCCTCCCCACCTACTTTGCTCAAGCCAATATGGCGGCGAACTTACGATCGCGAGCTCCAAAACGAAAACGCCTACACTGCAGGCTAGTTTTTTCTTTAAAAAAAAAAAGCTTCAGAAAGTATGCAGAAGAACCTGGCAAACTCATAAGATGTTCATCATTATTTATTGAAAATTAAAAGAGTACATTTCTTACCGCAAGCTAGAAACTCCAACCGTGAACACTTGACATTTTTCTGTGATCATTTTTGGTCACTAGCTATAGAATAAAGGTTTTTCTAATGTGCAAGATTTGTGTTTTAACAGTGTAAAATGCTAAACGATCTTGTTACTACGAAGAGTTTTCATCTTATAGTTAGTAAAACAGAGTACAAAAAATGTCAAGTACTCACGGTTCGAATGTTCTCTACTGTATACTCTAGGCATACAGATGTATCAAGTGCAGACCGAAGACCTGTACACCCAGAAATGCTGGTTTTTAGCAGTCAGTAACTGCGATTCTTCCCTCCAGGTAAGAACTTACTCTTCTTAAACTTAACAATAATTGTTCTTTGCGTATCTACTTGCATATGTTGGTGCAGTATTCCTTGTGAAGCGATCTCATCACCAAGAATCTGGTGCCGGTAACTCTAGTCCTGTCAAAAAATCCATTTCTTTTACTACCACGAAAACGATTACAAACTGTCCTGACCATTGTGGATCTCGGGAAAAGTAAAAAATTAAAAAAAAAAATAGATAAAAATAAAATGAAATACAATAAGAGAGGGTGGAGTGCAACTATAAGTGCAACAAAGTATGTTGTATCATGTTTATTCATGACACTGAATTGAACCATCAATCTGGATGAAGGATTTAGAGGTTAGACACCCACTAAATGTCCGCCCGGTTGCAAGATAGTGGTCTGAAAGAGCTATGAATTTTTCTTTTGAATGATTAATGATTCAGAAGTATTACGGTCATTATTGATATCTAGTAGCTGACAAAGCATGGAGGTTTCTCTTGATGACATTGACCAAACTGGTCTTATTTACTACTTGCGGAAAAGGAACTTTGCTCAATTTTGACAGTGGAAGTTCTTAAATACAGTGTAATGGCCTCCGATGCAATTAATTTGCGTTTTTAGCATAAAATCTTGTTCTCAGATGTAACATCATTAGAAGCAATAGAAGCTGCTTGTTAAGAGCTATGGTTTTTTTAAAGTAATTAATGCAATATTACGGTCATAATTGATCGAGTAGCTACTTTTTACTCCGGACGCACCTTTTTGAAGAAGAAAAGGACCATCTTCTGATCCTGGATATAAGAGGAACTTTATTAATGTGTCGAAGCCGCTAGCATACAACGTACCCTAATTGGGGACACCTAGCTGAAAGATATGTAAATTTGTAAGTGTTGAAAAAATATATAAAACAGACAGCGAGTCACGCGATAAGTCAGTTAGATGTTACATAAAAAGCATTCTTTACAAGAAGTGTCCAACAGGCTTGTGAGATTAACCAATCTAATGCGCTTTTTAAAAATGTCTAACGATTCAGACGATCGAATAGATGTCGATTTGGACCAAATGACAGGGCGTAAATAAGTAAGGCTATGTTTGCCATAAGCAACAATCCGAAATCTAGGTTTGGTGAAATCAGAATTTCTAAAAATGATACAGAGAACTTGTAACGACAAATAAGTCCGCAATGTAAGAAGGCGCCAGACCAATTTTTGACTTTATACATTATCTGATTGCGATGACTTGCAGTCGTCACGTATGAAATGTTCGTAATTTCGCTCTTTGCAAGAGTTCTCATACGTTGAATTGTTGTCACAATAAACAGCGCGTAGTGCTCGTTCTTGAATTCGTTCTAGTTTTCTGGCATCAGAAGAACGACAAAAATGCCAGACGGTCTGACAATATGTGAGATGAGGTAATAGAGCCCCTTACCCTCCTCTCTCCCCGTCTTGAAAGCTTTGAGCACAGCACTGATGTTGGTTTTTCATGTTTAGGGATTACAGCTGGATTATTTTCTCAACATAACTGGTAAGAATGAGTTAAATATCTTTTCGGCATGACTAAATATTCATTCCCTACTCACCCGCTAATTATTCATGTTTTTGAGTGTTCTCGTTCCAATTTCTGTTGTAGAAGCAACACCAAACATGGCGCCCGAAACACTTGACTGCAGAAGCCCCATAGGACTGGTGTTGAATTCTATGATGATCACGTGGTTTTCGTTAGTTGTATAACCCAAAGACCACCAGCAGTTTGTAATGCTGCACAGGAACTGCACACGAAAGCATGTTTGTTTCCTTGTTTGTGAAAATCGCGTTGACAGAAATACTGTTTATAGTTCGTAAACATACACAATAAAACTGTAATCTTTTATAGTCTCAGAAGAGCAGTTTCTTATGCGATAGTGCTTCATCGGGATACCCAAACACCCAGAAAACAGGGACCGCGGGAGGGGAGGGGCTGGTGGGGCTACAGTGCTACCGCTTTTACTGCTGGGATTTATTTTCCAGGGCTATTGATGGCGCGCAAATGCAAGCTCTGAATGTCGAAACACTGACCTTAACTTTTGTTTGTATTGGCCAGATTTTTTTTCGCCCTGCCACTTTAAAATATCTTTTGACGAAATTCGAGGTGTTTGGATAGCTGATGAACCACTGTCACGAGTGTTTGATATATCTTCTCAATCGAAACAAAAACTAAGCAGTAAACGGAAAAGAAAATTGTCAAAATGACGTGAGCTACAAACTACCCCTTCTTTTGCAATTAAGCTTCCTGCGATTCAGTATTTAGCTCGATAAAAGGTGTTCCCTTCACGCAACACATTTCCAATTTTTTTTAGTTTTTCCGAGGGGAATCAGGAACTTTTTGACAATCAGCTATTCCGACAATTTCGGAAAGTTTTCTAGTAGCATGGACTCCTGCCCTTTTATTTCTCACCATATTTGATTTGCCGCTGACTAGTATCAACGAGTGGCGTAGCTGGCGGATTTCCTTTGGCATTTTACACAATCTAATTTATGAGTGGCTAAACTACATTTTAAAAACTTAAAATTAATGAGGCAACTGTGTGTGGTCTGTGAGGCCCAGTTTTACTTTATATATCTCCACTTTGAAACCTAAGCATGTTAAAAGTACACCTTTTACGCCCCCGTCTACCCTGCGCTGGAGGAATTTAAAGACGCATCTTTATTTCCACACCAGTCCACACTAATCACTTCAACTAGATAACGTTCTTCAATCCGCCGGAAGGAATTTTAAATCGCTGGCGTTTCGTTTCGTGTGGACGAAAAACATTTTGAAAACTGAGCTTTACGAAAACGATGACGTCACGATGATCACTTGATTCCCTGACCGACTGTCCTCAAACACGAATCTAAAATGCCCGGTGATTAATCCGGTGTTATTATATTCCTCCGGCATTGTGTAGACAGAAATCATTTGATGAGTTTTGAGAGTGAATCCGATCCGTTTCCAAATTCCACCGGTCTAGTGTGATCGGGGACCTGGATTTTTGAAAACCGCGTTAGCAAAGATAACGACTCATTCTGGTACTTGGCAACACCTCTAGTTGGCAATTAAAGGCAATAAAACTCGTCCAAAGGTCGATTAAAAGCCTTTATCTAACGCCGAGCTGTGATTAAATGATCCTTAGAAGCTTTCAACGACTCGAAGTTTAAAATGAGGCAAATTTTAGAACATTCATTCATGACTTCCGGCCAAGTTTCAAACTGGTGTCATTTCTCTTCAGTCTAGAAATTTTTAAGTTGAGTGAGTTAAATAGTCAGCAAAACACTACTTTTTTTCGCGGTCTGATAAACACTGACTAAGCTAAACACTGACTTAACAATATTGATGCCTGGCACAGCCCCTATTTTGGCGAAACCGCACTTAAACAAGACATCACATACCGGTCAACACCATGCGGAAATCACACAATCACACACTTTCGGGGCACAGATAAGGCTATCCACAACTACGCATAAACTTCTCACGCTCAACATTAGCGAAAAATCATCGAATATAAATTCGGAAAAACTCAGCCTATTGGCAATTAAGGTGATTCCTCAGTATTGCATTGCGCATCCCTACTGCGCACGATTTTTGCGTCATTAGCGCGCGAAAATTAGCGCGTGCATGTACACAACGAAAGAAATTTCCCTCAAGGTAAGCTCGATAGCGAAATGAATGTTCGTTTTCTTTTAAACGAGCATGGTGACCCATATTTTTTATTGCATAATAATAGTCTGCATATTGTCCTCCTTAATTTAAAAGAAAACTGAAAAATTCTATCGGAAGGAAAAAAAGATATAGACGAAAGAGTGCACGAAACCATCACTCTGTGATGCAAATTATGACCGCAAAAATAACAACTTTACGAACGCTTTACGTCCACGTCGTTTCAAATAGTGTGATGTTTTCACAAATTTTATATGATATTGTTCTATATGCTCGACACTTTCTACCTGTCAAGTTTTTTTCCGAGTATTACTTTTGGAAACTATGTTTCGAGCTACCGCAAAATGTAACGTGGACCGATGAAAAACGCGCGTGATTAGCACGAGTACAGGCACAACTGAGGTAAGATTGGCCCATCATATCTGTTAAACGAGAATGGTGACCTATCATTTTTATTGTATTTTCGAAACAGTGTTTCGTAGAGAACATTCAGGGAAAGTTTAAAAAAATTCATCGGTAACTTTTATTTCTGAGGAATCACCTTAAACACCTCTAGGCTTTTCTCTCTCACTCGTCTTATGCAAGTTCCCGGATGTAGAGTCACGTGCTCGGCAGGGAACACATTAGCCCTGTTTTCACACCGGCCGTTCAACGTTCTCCTGTAAGTTTGCTCTCACCTTATTCATTTGACTCCTAAGAGCCTGTTCCCGAGTCCAAAGACTCAGTGGTTACCTACGAAAGCCAACAATATCGAACCTTTCTGTCTCAGCCCGGATCAGGGTCATGGATCCGTTTAGCCAAATGAATCGAGACTGATATAATATATACGATATTGGACGATGCAGACTCTGCCAATCGTAATAACTTTGTCCCATCTCAAAGCTTTACATGATGCTCTCCGGGAAACTTTTCTCAAGGTGACCAATGTCTAAAAGTAAACTGCTAAACGGCACCGAAACCGCTGATTTCAAATAACTGTCACTTGTATTAAAGGGAGGATTGTGGGTAGGGACAAAAACATAGGCATTGAATAACAGCTATAATGTAAAACATCCAAACGGAAGGACTAATTCTAATGCAGATGACAAAGAGTGACTTGTAATTTGCTCTGCAGGGCCCAGTATCACAAGTGAAACAAAAACAACGACTAGCTTCAAGTGAATCTATATGAAAGATCACATATTTACACCACGGATACAGATGTGAAGACATTATTGATCATCGTAGTTATAGACACAACTTAAGCAGCTGTGAAATTATTGCCTGTTTGAACGGGATTCGAACCCATGACCTACCTGCTCTACCAACTGAGCTATCAAACCATTTGGGAGCTGGTTATGTTGTGAGTTTGTAATATACCCGTGAGTAGTAAAGATACAAATGAATATCTCAAAGATCATACATGACTAGTAACACTCAGGGTTCAGAACAAAACAGCTGGCGCACAAATACTAATCAATTGAGCTCAACAGAGAACAAAATAAACTAGGACGTTTCTCCCCAAAAAAGATCACTAGTTCAAAAACCATTGCATGTGATTCGTAAGGATTATTGACTTCAGCATTAAATTCACATTTGGCTCCGGAAGAACACGACAAAAATACCCTCGAGACAAACATAGAGAAAAGTGGCGATAAAAAAGAGACAAGCAGAAGGTGTTAACTTGTAATTCGTAATTCACCTTATTGTTTCCTAATTCAAGAGGACGGCTATACTTCCACTGTTCCTTAAAGTTTATCACAGTACGCTGAATCAAATAAATAGCAGTATTGAAATAAATACTATTTACACAGTTTATACGACGGTCGATGGCGGTCGAACAATTCTCATGAATGAAAATTTCAAAAGTCGAGTTTACGAAATAACTACAAATAACGCCGACGCAATTGTGAAAATGTTTAGAAACCGTTTGTGAAGCTCCTTTGTAAAGTTATTGAATCAAATAAAAAGCAGTATTGAGATATATTAATATTATTTACAAGATTTAAGACAAAGTATAACTTCTAATGAAAAAAAAATTACAAGTGGAGGTTTTATAATGAATACAAAATGATTGTAAACTCACTGTTCCAAGAAAGGCTTTTAAAAAACCTGCTTGCAAAGTTTATTTAGGCTATAGTGTACATTGAATGCAAGTCAAAGCAGTTTTAAATGAATGTTTTTTACAAGTTTCAGGTTGACTGACCCTCTCGACTCAGTTCATCAGTTGCTGCCCTGTTTTAAAAAATAACTGATTTATCTAAAAGAGATTCTTGAGTCCATTACGATATTTTATAGTGAAAATGAAACAGATGCAAGGATTCATAGCACAATTTATGCGAGTCATAAAAATGGAAAAATAAGAAAAGTATGTGAAGCCACAAGACCATATGTCCGATGCAAAGAAGAAGAGAAGCCAGAACATAACAATGGGCAGCCAGCATACTGCAAACCCTAACACAATTGCAATGCATGGCCATCTTTAACACATCACTTTCCCTTTGTTGGCGCCGTTGTCCAGCGTTGGCCGATTGCTCGCCTGGAATCTTCTGTGACTTCAGCTTGATATAGATGGTAATGTAAAGTATGACTATCGACACCAACGGGATTAAATAGAATATAATCAAAACTGGCACGACGTAATGTTCAAAGGATGAAGATTCCCCAAAGACTTCTTTCCAACGCAGCGCACACACCAACCCTCTTGGATATTCAACAAGTTTGACGGCAACGGGAACTGGGATGTGGACAGCCATTGCGATGATCCAAGTGGGGAGAATAAAGAAAGAGCACAGCTTGGAACTGCTAGAGCGGAGGGGGAGTACTACAGCTCCAAAACGATCCACTGCTATCAGAACCAGGCTCTGAACATGCATAAAACAAGAGACATCTTCTAAGAAGAAAAGCAGCTTACATAAGGCCTGCCCAAGAGGACCACCGATCGGCCAGAAGTTTATGTAGAGCCTTTGAATATCCCGAGGAATCGCGAAAATGGGATACAGCAGATCGGACATGGCCATGTTGACTGTTAAAAGTTGATGGGTTTTCTCATGGGTTTGGTCTTGTAGACAATTGTTCCGATGACAGTGTTCCCAGCCAGCGAAACAAGAAAAATCAGGCAGAAAGCAAAGGTTGTGCCGATTTTTTTTGCTGCAGTATTCCAGTAACAGCTCGATAGTTGTGTTCCATTCATCGTTTTGTTCAAGTCTTGTGACATAGTCATAGTTCAGTTTCTAGTTTTCTGCTCTTCCGCTCAGGAATAATTTTTCTTCTGGCTTGATCAAATTCAGTAAGAATGTCGTCTATTCATGCTTCCGCCAGAAGTCGGAATAAATGTTTCCCTTTATGTTGTCATTCCGGCGAGTAACTCCCTAACAATTTTTGTCATGTTTCACGAGATTATCCGGAGACTGCTCCTTGTCGATGTTTAAATTTAGACATTTTAATGTCCAATATAATGACAGCGCAAACCACCTAATCAACAACCGTCGCGCAAAATGTGTTATGACTATTTAAGGCTTCAAAGGGATCAAGTCAGTTTTCCCGAGTATCCAAGTCAGCCTTTTAAGAAAGAGACTGTTGTATAAGCCGGGCATTGCATATGACTTCTTCAACGACTAACACTTTGAGGATTAAATTCAACGCACTGAGAGTCATTTTCCTTAAAAAGCCTTTGCACCTGTCTAGGAAAGAGAAGGTTCTGGGGGAAGACGGTAGAGGAGAGGGCGTGGAGTTTGTTTTTCAAAATAAAGAAGCCTGAAACGAAAAATTCTAATTAATGATGTCAATCAAGGAACTGCTTAATTGCTTTCTTATTTATCCCTTTTCTGTAATAAACTCCAACCAGTTCTCAGGGGAAGGATGACTAGAGTAGCTTAACCTGTATGTACCTTTCATGATTGCTTTGCATTTTGCTCGGCGACAGCTGCATTTCATATCAGTTACAATACTTCTCCGGCACACACATTGTTTTTCATATGGCTTGCTAACACGGAAGAATTTTAAAATTTTAAGCGGAAAACATCATTTATTTTACTGTTCTAGAATTTTTTGTTAACTTTCTCTGCCTGCCTTTTCAATACAGTTCAGAGATAATAAAGTACTGAATATATTTTCTTTATGAGTTTGTTTCATTTTAACGCATTACGTGCTCCTCTTAACCAAAATTTCCTA
>JAHPZR010017550.1:0-7500 GCA_019787425.1 Platygyra sinensis
TTTGCCATGTTAAGGCCGCTTTAGGGAGTACCCCAAAGTCATTAATAATTCGTGACGTTATAAGCCAACCAGAGCGCCCCATTCGGGGCTGGTGAATTAGTTTGAAACTCAATGGAACACCAGTTGAAAATCACTAGTGTTTCATCACGTTTTCATCATTAGTGTTTCATCACGTGTTCATCACTGGTGATAAAATTGTTCTTAATGCATATTCATAGATTACTCAAATACACGCATTAATTTTTAATAAACAATGGCTAGGAAAAACATTTCGAATTACAAACTGACAGGCTGAAGTCATTTGAAATTAAAGTTTACAGTTTCCTTCTTAAAGTCACCAAAATAGACTGGTATTGTATCCATGTCCACATTCTGAGAAACTTTTTCTACCTTCCGTGGCACGGACTCACCTTGTGTCTGAAGAGTCCAAAGGATTAACTCGATGGCTGGGTTCTTTTCCACCACGAATCGGCAAATGCCGCAGACAATCTGGAACAACGTTTTCGGAGGGTATGGATATTTGGAAGACTTTGCCATCTCTAGAACAAATTTTGATAACCAGTAGTCGAGCGTCAAATACGTCCATGTTTGATGTGGGCACAATAACGGTTGGACTTTGTGCAATTCATACTCATTAAAAACTCCACCAACTTCGAGTATCGGAAACTCGACACTTCGCACTCGTTGCCAATCCTGAAAAATGCCTACTGCCCACTTATTTCTATATCTGGTACTGCTCTCTCTACGCAAATTTCTTCTTGCTCGATTATTTTCGGGAGGCAAAACCTTCCTTCGGCCATGGCAAAAACGGACCGGCAAAATGTACCTCACTTCAAGTTCACGACGCTTTTGGAATGCAAATTTGCTGCAACGCGAAACTATTGGATGATTAAAATAAAAAGCTGACAAATACAATGAATACCGACTGAATACAACAAATGACACATACAAGGCATTTTAAAGAAAAATGGGAAAATACAACACTGCATAATCTTGTGTTGCTTGTTTGAAGAAGTCATTTCAAAATCTCGTGCATCGAGTTTCATCACGATTTCCAAACACTCGAAAACAATTAAAGCACTCGGCTCGTGGTTTCATCTGTTTTCTCGTGTTTGGAAATCGTGATGAAACACTCGCACTCGTTTTTGTGATATAGCACTTGCAAAATTGAAAAGTTTATTTTTGCATGACTTGATGGGAAATTTGGGTGTCAATACGCAGTTAAATGCTTTTAAAATACAGCGTACCGTGAATCTAGAGATATAGAAATGCTTCTTATAGGCCCTTTGCACGATCAGGTCACATGGCACAAAATCACACATGCTGGGGCATAAGTTGCTCAGTGGGATTTCCAAAACAAAAGCCGGTCAAGGTGGACTGGTACGAGTTTTGTTTTGGAAGTCCCACCGTGTAACTTGCGTCCCAGCATGTGTGATTTTGCACCATCTGACTGGCTCGTGCAAATGGCCTATTGTTTATAATTCACCTGCCAGATGAATATGGTCGGTTCCAGCGAGACATTTTTCGTGTAGACTCCATATCGAGACCTCTGACCACGCAATGACGTCATAAATTACCATAAAGTAAACATGGCGACGCCCAGGTGATTTAACTGAAAACCAAGTTGAAGGGAACCATCAGGTATACTCTTAAATTTAACTGCTTTTATCCAAGATTTCCTTTAACAATTAACGGCCGCTGGCCACAACCAGCGTCCTAATCTGGCTCTTTATCCAAATGTGCTCATATAACGGCATCATCATTTTCTCATTATGCCTCAGTGTCAACAAAACCCTTCCAAACTACCTTCATCTAAAACACTAAGTGATATCCTTACGATCAACTTCGAACTACTGATGTCTTGATGAGCCAGATGCCGTTTTCCGGAGGTTATTTCTTGGTACAAAGAACTTCTAAGGACAAGCCTTGAACGAAATTAACGGTTATGTATCCATTTGCCTGTATCTGCGAACTGGAAATCTGTGTCTGATATTGAAGTTACAAA
Source organism: Platygyra sinensis (assembly GCA_019787425.1). Classification (NCBI taxonomy): domain Eukaryota; kingdom Metazoa; phylum Cnidaria; class Anthozoa; order Scleractinia; family Merulinidae; genus Platygyra; species Platygyra sinensis. Next base: position 2,006 of record JAHPZR010017550.1, read on the forward strand.
AGGGAGTTTTGCTAAATATTCTATGCTTAGAAACAGCCAAGAAATTGTCACTTAATTTAACACAGCAATTTGAAGACGCGGATGTGATCAAAGTGGAGGACGTAGATTTTGCGCATACTTGTCCGCGTGTAAGCCTCTGACACACTACGTTTATTGATTGAAATTTCTAGTCAATATGCCTTGGAAGAGGCATTATCCCTGTTTCTGTCAGTCGCTACAACAAATTAAGTTGAAATGAATGTGTAGCCTTTAAAAAATACCCAACTCAGTTCACTCTGCCATCTTGCGAATCTGTACTGTCATAATAACTGTGAAACGTTTCTCATTATCTATTTTTTAACTTTTATATTTTTTCACATTTATTTCGTAATGTGCGAGGTAACTTCTACATTCATTTAGAAGCAAAGCAAACCTTTTTCATGGTTTGCGGTTTCTAAAAATCACCACGTTTAGAAGCCAAGAAAACTAACCGTTACGGTTGATGCTCTCTAAAAAGCCAAGAATGTGATGACTTCACGTGGGTGGCGTGCAACAGCATAGAAAAGCAATGCACAGTGATGCATGTATACCTCACGTGAAGGGCCGTTGCAATTGTCTTTAATTCTTTTGACTAGAGACGTTTCCTTGCGGTGGTCGTCGTCGACAAAACCTTTACAATGTCAGACAATGCATGACCATAGCAATTAAAGGGATGATTTTCCGAAAGAAACCATCAGTTTTCTTCTTAAATATGAACGAACTAAAAGAGCACCCTTTCGTGCATCTCTTCTTGGCTCAGTGTTCATGTAAAAAGTCTTAAGTGCAATATAGTGATATACCAATGCTGAGAATTACGACCATCGAAACCACTCGAACTGAGATGAAATCACGAGTCGTCAAGTTGTTATGAGTGCCTGAAGCCCTCGTCACAGGGCAGAACAGCAGTCATTTGTTAAGTGCGTCATTAGAGTAAACATCAATGCACGCAAAATAGCATTAAGAAAAGCTATATCAGTAGATTACCCTTTAAAGGCTCTATTTCTGAAGTGACCGACAAGCGTATTTCATATAGGCTTTGGGTCGTTTTGTGCCCCATGCGGCATTACACGTTCTGATAATGGTGCAGTAAACTATCTTGTCAGAATATGGCGACAGTCCTTAGGGGATGGTCCTCTCTTGCAACTTTGTACCAAATTGATGTGAATTGTTTACAATTGCGGTGACTCGACAAGGTACCATTTATTCTAGGTCACGCGAAGACACTGGGTAGGAGATTAAATGATGTTTTTCTGTCTGTGCTTATTAGGATGCATGATGCAGCCGTTTTTGACATGAAGAGGCAAGAAGTGCCAGCAAACGTTTTTTGTATTTTTTTGCATGGACATCAAGTCCTCTTCTCCTTCTGGTCCATATCGCCAAATATAAGCTAGTTTAGCAAAACTCAGTTTTCACCGTGTTACAAAGAAACCACAAGCTGAAGGAAGGTTTATCTTAATTTGATGTCGTGTACTAGTAAGGTTACGATGAAGAGGCGAGGTGTACTGGCAATGTTGCCTGGGTGAACATCAAGTCTAAGTTCCACCTCCTACTTTGCCATATCGTTTTTTAAGTGTTTACAAGTTGCAGCCATTTGAGAACTTGCCGTTTTGACTGTTACAAAGAAATACAAGTACAGATAGCGGGAATGTTTGATAGCAATGTTGTAATTCTCAGTAAAGTTAATAATGACGCCACACGCACTTCAAGATCGCATGGCAAGAAACTCTAACAGATTTCGTGTATGGAGGTACTGGTTTCTGGTACGTATACTTGAATGCAGAATATGTTGTAGTGCTTAATATATGATATGTACAAAGTCCACGACCACTGTCTCTCTCTAGATGTGATTGAGCAAAACTGGAAACAGCTTTGAAACATGCGTGGCAGTTTAGATAGACTTGTTTTGATCATTACGTCGCACATAGGTGCCCATGCGTGGACTGTTTTCAGTTGCTGTACAGTCGCTCTGACGAGGACGAAAAGCAGCAATTATGAACCTGTTATTTTAACGTGTTTAGCAATACAGCATATCTTTAATTTATTATCATTATATTATATTTACTGTATGTAACTGAACATGTTTCTTCCGTCAGGCTTTCATTTATCCTCTAGCTAGTAGAAGAACTCATGTACATTACAATCCGCAGGAATCCGTAGGAATGACATTCGTGTCTGGCAAAAATAACACATTAGGTAATCTTGTCAATGATATTTTCGTGCCATGATTTTCAACACTTGTTTTTTGAAGCTACTTACGATTGTCATTATGACTTCATGGGATCTCACGTCTTATTCAAGTGTATCAAAGCTGAGAAAAGGTCTGTCAAATTGGATTTAATTACTGTCAGCTGAATTTGTCAGCCACCAGGAAGGAAATTAATCAAAATAATGTCGTCAACCCGTGCATGTCATAGGTATGTAGTACTCAAAGTTTAAACGCGACCCCCATCTGAGAAACTCATCATCAGTAACATCGTAGGTAAGATGGTTTGGAGCAATATTTTAAAGGTATTTAGTCATGGTATCGTACGCAAAGCTGAACCTAACTAAACAAGAATAGAGCACAAAAATTGTTTTTCCTGTGCTGTTAACTACGGCTGGATTAATTTTCATCAACACCAGCAAAAGAGCCGAAATATTTGTCTAATTTACTCCGTTAACGCACATAGAATGAACAAAAAATTTTCTTTCGATGTTGCTGATAGGTGTTGAAGCCATTTTGCAATTACAAAGCGGGTACCCACTTTCTAGCGTCCCCAAATCAATTAGTTGGTCAGAAAACTGAAAAAGACAGCGCCAGTATAGGCGCCAAAACACTGGTGCCTTTTCACCAACCACAGTAGGCCTTTTACAAGGGTTATGCACTCGATATAATAATTTTACTGTAAATAAAATTTATGGTTTACTAAATTTGGGCAGTGCAGTTGTGATATTTGGCTCCGGGGGGATTGTTTCAGGTAACACTCCAAAGTCTACACCACTTAGTTCCATGTGACCTGGCTTTATGTATGAACAGCAGAACACTGTTAAAAATTTGCATAGTGGGATGGTTAAGACAGAAGACAACGAATCATTAAGTAACGAACCGTTGGGTATGGCTTGTGGCTAAGTACATGTGTGTTTCTTATTTGAACAAAACTCCAAGAAAGCAAGCCTCGAAGAGGCACACTTTTAGTTTACATCAACAGTGATGCTCACGTTATCGGAAATACACAACCGCGGAAAAACCCAATCTGTACGAAGAATTATTTGGTTGTTAAAACAGCATACTCTCTTCTCTTCGAAGGAAGGTACATTGGTTAATTTCATTGTTTATAATTCATTGTTAAGTTTATATGCAAATCAGTCATTTTGGAAACTAGACAGTTCCTTCTCAGATTATTCTAGAATCTCAATGGGTTTGACATCTCACTTAAGTTATTTAGAGCTCAAGGAAAAGCGTCTCAAGTCATTTAATTGCTGTCATCTGGCTTAAAGACAAGCACGTTAATGACGCCCCCAGGAACGAGGGCTGCATTGTAGTACAAGAGCATCCAAATAGACAATCCTAACGAATCTTCATCAACTGGAACTCAGTTCTGTGAAATCAGCTGCATCCTCGATTCTTTAACTCAACCGACTAGAAGTCGTCCCATTACATCTTAGGTAAGACATTCCGGATGAGAGCAAATATTCCTGTTATGTAGCATTCAGCAACTTAATTTGGAAACAATGCAATAACTGAGAACAAAATCATGTTTTTAAAGTCATCACGGTGACTGGATAGTTATTTCTAAGTGACGTGGCATGTATCAGCGTTAGATAAATGTGATCTTGTCAGGGAAAATTGGAATCGTTTTGTTCATGGAAAATTGCCATCTTATGGTTGGCATACTAGAAATGTGAATCTTTCATGCTATTCTACATTCAGTATTGTGGCTATTGCTTTTAACTATCACTCCATATTCAAAATGAGCCGCAACTTTGCGCTCTCGAAAGGAAATAAGTAGTGCAATTAAGTGCACCAGAAAGAGTCACTATAGGAATAGAAACGATTCACGAAACACATGTGTCACGTCACTGCTTTCCTCGTGGCTATTATAGGCCTTTCTGGAGGCAAACACATTTGTATAATACAGCTAATTTTGGGGCAAACAAAATTGAAATGTGGAAGGCTGTGCGGATACAGCCCAGTATGCCTAGATTAAGCTTATAATCTGAGCTTACAAAGCTTGCTTCCAAGTGTGCCGACTTAATGCATGAACAACAAAACGGAACATGGTATGAAATTTGCATGATATAAAAAAAGACCTAAGGGCTCAAGACATCAATTAAAAGAGCGGTTTTTAGAGTTGTGATGTGGTTAAAATTCTTCTTTGAATACAGTTACAAGACCGTACAAGGAAGAAAGGTTTTCGACAGTCACGCAAAGTCACACCCAGTTCACCGTCCCTCTTGATTATGGTGTATTTCATGTTATCTTCTCTTGGTATGTGTCTCTGACAAATCATGCTAAAACAAAGTAAATCGTGTAAATTTTCTCACAACAATGCTTCCGAATTTCTTGGTCTGAAAACATACTCACACCATGCCAAAAGCATTTAGGGATCTCGAGAAGTATTGGTCGAGCTGTCTTTGCCACAACTGATATTGACGCTTCAAATGTTGCAGCCCTTAGAAAAAATAACAATCTACATAGTTCTCTACGTCTTACGTTTCTCGTTAGGAAGACTAACGACAAGTTTCCCAGGTGAGAAAGATAGCATGTTTGGCGAGAAAGATACGATGTTAAATTGAATGTATGTGAGAGTGGAGTTACATCATGTATTTCCAAGTCTACTTTAGTCGCGACCATAAAAAGGTATTAGAATGTACTAAGTAGGGAACGCTGCCTGCTTTCAGCATCATTGACACAAGGCGAAATAATTAGTTGTAGTTGAACTGTGCTGCTTTTTAATCTCACCAATTCATTACAAATGTGAGAAGACAGCTATCAAAAACAAAGATTGATGCTTGTGTTGCTTCACATGGCCCGCCATAATCGGAAAGGGCGTTTGTTTCACTTTTGTAATTCATATACATTTTCGAGAAAATTTTAGATTCGCACTATAAGGATTCTCTTCTGATAAGATTTTTAATTGTACAAAGCGCGGCAACTATGGCTTGATACGTTTTAACAACTTCGATGTTTCCATTTTACTTTTTTGTTCACGGTTATTTGATAAGATCCTTTGTCAAGACTAGCAGTGTCGATATGGAAATGACAATGTCAGTATCAAAACTGTTTAATTTATGTTTAAGGTTTTTGAACAACATCCACATTCTTATTGGATTCTTATTGAAAACGACGCTTTCTTTAAATTTGGCTCTACGTTCATTGTGCATTCTTTCCTACACTCTGCGGCAATCACCGTCTGGAAGTAAAGGAGGTATCATCTACGTGGAAGTTCCTAAATGTGCTAAATACAAAGCAAAAAAGAAAAAAAAAGAATAATATT
>JAHPZR010017550.1:10000-17500 GCA_019787425.1 Platygyra sinensis
TACTTTTTTGCAATTAGACAGCTTACGCGACACATGTGCACTCATGCCGCTTGACATTGTATGACCTATATGACGTAACCACCGTAAACGGGTTTACTATTTCACCAGAAGTAAGCCTGTTTTTCAGCCCAAGCGCAAATTTTCGTTTGCTCGCTAGCTCAGAAGTCTCAATAGTGACTGAGACGACGTTAAGGTGGCCGAACACAGTTTTCGCGCGTGCTTTTGCTGATGCAATATTTAGCACATGCACAAGGATTTCAAAGAACAAACATGCCGTCAGTAGAGTGATCATTTTATTTACTCAACACCTGCACTATCTGTGTTATTTTTTCTATAATTGAACGCAGTGTATTGATGGTTTTAGTCTTTTATCACAAAGATATATTAGAAAAAGTAACGATGCAAAGAACCCAGCAATTTTCAGCTTTTGTTTGTTACCGAAGGAACCCTGTTGAATACAGCGCATGCGTAGTAAGTCGAAAAAATTGCGATTGAGTGAAAAATTGACTTTCGGAGATACGCCTATTTCTCGAGAACCACTCATTAGAATTCCACGAAATTTAGAGTGAAAATACTTTAGGAAGTAAGTAACTGGAGGATTCAAAAAAAATTAAAATTTAACAAAGGAAATTCAAGATATGCCAGTGAACCTTCAACGAGGGATAATTAAAGATCTGTTTGTTAAATTATTACTAAAATAGCGCTAACATGTGAGTATCGTTACAAGCTTGTTGCATGCAAATTATAAACAAAATCTAATGACTCGATTTTCTGCAAATAAACAAAACCGATTTTAAACGCCTGTTTATAATTATCATGTTGCCATGCAACGGCACATAGGACAGTTTAATTATCAAAAAGTTGAAGTTTGTGTTGTTAACTTGCTTGCTGCCATTTTTGGCGACCAAAGGATCAAGGGTTTTAGAAGCAAAGGTAAATGAAACAGAGGTATCAAAAACTGTGTTCAGCCACCTTAAATGCAAGTCAAATATAATTTGGGTAGATGTTTTTGAAAGTATTCTAACGCATTGTTAAATTAAAATAATTAGCATTTTGCATTTCTCTCCCGCTTCCCGCCCTCTTAGAACTCCTGCTTCCCGCCCATTCTCCTCCCGCCCGCCCCCCCCCCCCCCGCCCCCCCAAAATAAAACATTCGTTACACCTGGCACATCATATAGTCATATAGAGGATTGTGAAATGACCAAATCCAGTAGCCATTTTGAATTGCATAACACAGATATAGCCAAAAGCATCAATTCAACGTTCTCACGTTTGTTACTCAAAGTATGTTTAATATGTATCTCTGAAAGCAAACTGTGACACCAAAGACACATATCCCCCTGAGTAAAGGTTTAAATACAAATTGGAACAGATCAGCTAATGGAAGCTAGAATTTTGATAAGCTGCTTTTACTCTTAAGCTTAGGAAAAAAAGCTACCAGGTAAGAAAACAGTCATAAAAATAGTTCATGCGATAGTTAGATAGGAAAGTGCTGTGTCTATTAGCAAATAATAAAATAGTAGTTGATTTCAGGTCATAACCTACTTCCATGACTCCGTCTGGCTTTGGATGCTAGTTTTTGTTATAAAACGCAGAGTAAATGAGGTTCTTTGACAAACAATTAAGCATCCACTCAAAAAAGTAATCCTGGCCAAAGCTTATAAAACCTTAGTTCTTCAATCGTACTTGTACATGTGTTCTTGAAAATGGCAAACGGAAAGCGCTTTTAATACTTTTCGAGTAAACGTCACAACTTTTTAAGTGTGCTCAAATTATGTCGGTTAATTTATTCATTTTAAACTGTACAAAACAGCTCTCATAATGCACCAGAGATGCGTGTGAAGTGAATGTTGATACATTCATCGAAACAACTTAGAGCAACCTGCTTCAAGACGAATGTGGACTTAACACATCCGATGTAAGCAAGAATGAGATGGTATCAAGAGTAGCCAATCAGTTAAAGTTGGGCGAGGAGTCAAAAATTTCAGTCTTTGAGAATTACAACGGTTCAGGTATCAAATCTTGCACTGAAAAGGTTTAAGACGCAACAGGATTTACTGTCCGTGCCATAGATGTGACACAACGACAAGGAATCACGATTGCACTGGTCAGTCCGCATATGCACCTCATGATCTCCTTTATGTGTTCAGCCAGCAGGGACACGATGATAGGCCTAATTAATCACCCGTGTCAAACCTTTAATTAGTTCTCTTGTTCTGAAAGCCACTCACAAATTTACTGCTAAAGGACGAACTTTCCAGATATCTAGGAGATTCCAGTTAGCTCACTCCTCAATTATATCTAGGTACGTACAGATGCACCGGCTGTGAGAGCAAACAATTGCTTGAAAATTCTTCAGATTGCATGAAAACACCCATAGTAGTACGCGAGATACTTAGTTTTCTGGTCACGTACGCTGCAAAAATACTTCAAAACGTCTTAAAATGTTGATGCTTTTTCGTGTCCTAGTTAGTTAGTTAGTTAGTTAGTTAGTTAGTTAGTAAATATTTTAATGAGAAACGGATGCAGGAAGAATTAATATCAATTACTTGTCTTGCCACTGCATTTTCTAGTAGCCTTGCTATTCGGAAATATAACTGGACGCTTTCGCCTTAACGAAGTACGCAATGAAATCTTGTGGAGTTTGAAGTTGTAGGCACTCCAAATTTATCTTCAACTGGAAATGAAATAGCCAAAGCTACGTAAAATCTTTGCACAGTACACTAATTTGGATCCTAAATTGTATTATCATTTGGCTCCCGTGAGTTTTTGTTTTCTCCTTGTGTTGGACAACAAAAGCCAGGATGTTTTCTTCGAGGCAGAAAGTTTATCAGGTCTTAACACTTTTAATCCACGGCGTTTGCTTAGTTGGAAGAGTGGGTAAATTAAAATAAATTTTGAGATTGAAATATTGTTTCGAATAGGCACCCGACTCTCTGTGTGTTTTTGGCCTACTTCTGAAAGTCAATATTAGTTATTATGTTTTAATAAGTAGATTGAGCATAAACCACAATGGCAAATTATAGTTTATTGATATGTTAACGAGCAGAAATGTTTTTTTTTTGTGGATTGTATGGGTACCAAAACTCCTGACATACTCAGGTTATTGTAAAGAATGCTGCTTTCTCAGTTTGGCGTTGCCTAATCCAGTCAAACGTCTGTACGGAGTAACCTAAAGTAAAGTTAATTTTCGTTCTAGGTTGCTGAATTAAACTTACGCATGCGTTGAAAAGGACTGCTGAAGACGTCGAACCTATCGCTGAGATACAGACTCAATCAGATTAAAAAGTGTGCCAGGAGCAAGGTATTTAATGACGTTTTGAGCTAATATAAACATAAAGATCATGACCTTAGTGGCCTGCAGTTTATGATTTTCATAGAAAAGCACTCACAAATATGACAAATAAAACCGACTTGGCTGTCGAACTGACGTCGTCAAACTATTACCAATGCAATTGACATGAATCGAGTTATTAAATGAGGTTGTGTAAGGCACTGTCGTTGACATGTCAAACTCGATCGTACTGAAGGGTCGGTGGCCATTGTACACAGGGAATCTTTGTTCTCATTATGCTTTGGTAATTACTGATCAGAAAACAATTGGCGAGCCACAGAAGTAGGAAGCGTGTCGCCTCTCGAGTGAGGAGTAGGATTTGAAAGGATTTAGACTGAAGGGCTGCAAATACACGTCTAGCTTTCATCGTTCGGGGCTCCCAGGTGGGTGAAATAGATATCCATTCTAATTACAATCGAAAGTGCACAAGAAAAAACACTCATATTGCAGGGTATTGGGACTTTTTTGGCTTTTAAGATGTAACTTGCAAACAAAACAAGTCTTTCATTACAATAAACTAGCGCCCTACGCTAGTTAATTGTTTTGAAAGTTGAGCGGACGAGACTACAGAGAAGAAAAAAGTACTTATTTTACTTCTTCAGTATACTTTGTGAATTTAAGCGTCTGGTCTGACGTCAATATGGTCTTTAACTCTCAGCTAAAGAAACTTATCCGTTTTTAAATTTGAAAGTTTAACTCCAATTATTTTGTTCTGTACGACCTTTAAATTGACTATCAAAACTACATCGTTGAACGAGAGATACGGTGTTGCTGTCATAGCTGAGATCTTTCACGGACTTGAGGGATCTCTTTGTCTTTAACACCAATCATATAATTCCATGGGCAGTTAGATAGGTAATAGACTAAAGAACCGCTTTTCAGGGCTAATTCGAAACTGTTTCTATCCCTACAGGCGTTTTGAAAATGTTGTTTTCCGTTTCCAAAGTCGTGGTAGGGATTTTGCTGATCGTCATTGTCACGGCTAAACAAAAAGGCAGACAATATTGGCCAAGATCAACTTCAGATTGTGAAGTGCGAAGAGGCTTCATCCAGATGCAAAGTGACGGGTGCAAGTTCAAAATTCCAACTTCTGGTTGTAGCGGCAGCTGCTTGTCATCGGCGAAACCTTTCAGCCATAGAATTGGATTTGCTTCAAGTTGCTCGTGCTGTGCACCCATTGAAGCTACTATCAAAGAAAAATCAGTGGACTGCCACGGAGTAAAAAAAGTGATTCGCTACTCAGAAGCAAAAAAATGCGCCTGCAGACCGTGTTTAAACGGCTGACATTATGTATCCGTCGTGCGAGGTTTTGAAGTGAAGCAAAGAGTTTTCGTCTTGTAAAGAGAATAGTGCTGACGTCTCGACGTACGTGAATTTAAAAACATCAACCGAGTACTAGCTCAGTAATATTGGAGTGGGATTAGAGAACAAGCAGTTTTTTTTAAAAAATATTTAGAGTTTGATAAGTCTCGAAGGGCTCTTGAAAAAGACTTGAATATCGCCTAGCAATAATGAGACTTTTAAAGGTAGCAGTTAACTTAAGACAACTTATTGTTGCGTTACGTGGATTGCATGTATAATATACCGTGTCGTCTAATGATTTTGTGGTTTTACTTTTTTGCACCCAACTGCATGCAGGTTACATTGGTTTTCTTCACAGTGCATGTGAACGTTTTAACAGGGGCAAATAACATTGCATGATCGAAAGTTATATCTAATGCAAAGAGAAACAACTCATTATTGCGCAACAGTGTGCAATCTGCTTGGTTTTGCAGGGAAGCGCGGTTAACTGGAAACAAGGCGACAAAATCGTTGCGGTCAATCCTTAATACCAAATAAGTTGATGCCATTAAGAATATTTGCGAGCTATAGAGCTATGCATTGATCTTGAGATGTTTTTCATTGCAAAAGGCAATTAAAATTAACATGAATTAGACTGATGTTGCCTACGGCGTGTTGCGGTTCCATGAACAATTTACGTTTAGTTAATTTTGTTCTATTCCACAAGACGAGGAATAGCGTTTGTTGAAAACAAAAAGGAAAAGCATATTAACAAACCCTATGGTCTACGCTAGGTCAGTTGGAGGTTATAAAACAGCGAAACCCACGGAATAAACTATGTGCATATAAAAGGAGGGTGATCATTGATAAAAGAGATTGCCTGTGTATTGCTTTAAACGGCTTTGGATACTTGTATATATTGTAAATCAGTCTTATTAAGTCTAAATAATAAGAAACATAAAATTATTGTACATGTTGTCCATAGAACTGATCCCAGTTCTTCATGTATAGAGGCAGTGCTTATTTGAGGCTGTAAACTGTAGGCGGAAGACTAGTTGTTCATTCACAATTTATGATATCTGAACACATTATGAATAACAGAAGTAGCAAGGTAACGGTTGTCAGCAACATAACGTATATATAAGACCGTAAACAGAATAAAGACAAATAAAATAAAGCACGCAATTTGCTTAAACTGTGTATCACGTTCAGGGCCTGGATGGTCTCAGAGCATGAAAACATCAATTTACCTTTCAGTTTCTAGTTGCTGTTTAACAAATGCACATTTGCTAGAAACATTATTGCTCAACACACCCAATTCCCCCTTGCACAATTACCAGACGTGGTTTTCGACAAACTCTCCCCTGCAAAATTTCGAAAATATATCAAAAAGAAATACGGGCGATTTAGCATGAAAAATGGAATCCGGAAACAATCTGGCCAATGTTTAAAATATTTTCAAAACACGTAATTTTTGCGATTATTTGTCTTCGCCCTAAGAATCATTAAATAATCGAAAAAACTCGTTATTTTCTGAGTTTTAAAAGTCTTCTTCCAACATTTTCTATCTTGTTAAAATGGGTGTTTTTTTGTCTGAAATGTAGAGAAACGTATATAGCATTTCGGGATTTGCTTTTTTTCCCGGCCTTGTTTCATTTTGAACTTTTTAATATCGAGGCTTAGAAACCTGTATTGGGGTGATGCTCGATATACCAAGTCAATATATGCACTATTGTCTCGTTCTTTTGTGTGAAGTCTATTGTGTTATTGTGTAAGGGATAGGAATCATTGTTGTGTTCTTTGTGACGTAACTCGAGACTTGCTATTCACTTGGTATATCGTGCACCAGCCCTGTATTGTGTTTGCAGAGTGCTACAACTTCTGCAAAATTGTCCTTTACTTAGTAGGCTCATGTGCCAGTTTTTTGTTCTTGCTTAGCACATTTTGACGTCATGTAACTGTATGATCTGTTACTGGATAGACGCTTGGCAACATGGAATCTATCTGTTAATTTTACACTTATTTAATCTCATCCTCGTGTTACTCAAAATTGTGTGCAACCGTTAAGATTACAAATGACCCTCCAGCATTTCTGATTCTACTAAGTTTGCAGTCAGTTTGGGAATTCTATTTTTCTTCCATCCTTTAGAAACGCCACCTCTGTTGGTTCTCAGGCTAAAGGGCATTGCTGGTGCATCTTAATTGTTGCCGGTAACATTAGGCGAGCTTGGAAACAGCATATAAATATATATATGCATATAAATAACTAAGGTGATTCCCGTATTATGATAGGTCAAGAGCTATTAAGCATTAAGGTACGAATTTAGCTATTAGCATCGATACTTTGGTTACTTTGCTTTGAGTATTTGATCACAATTAATTGCATAACGAAACATATAAGTATAGAAAGAAAACGAAATAACAAATCCAAATTGAACAGAAACTTCAAGAGCCACTTACCATTGTTCACTTTAGCAATATTGCTAACCAAGTTGGTGTCTCCACCAAGGCTTCACCTTACATGTAATTGCTCTCAAGAATTGATCTAAGTATATATACATATGAAAGACATTCACAACTCAGTGGACAGAACAATCACGTTGCAAACAGCACATCAGCTATACTTAAGATATTTTCTACTACCAAGACTGAAATTTCCTATGCATTCTTCCACATGACGGTCAATTCATTCAAGCAAAACTATTTTCCTATCTAAAGCTGAAACGTTTATTTGAGAAATTTACTGGTACCTGTCAAAGGCTTGTTCAGCGAAATGCTATCTTTGAAAGGAGAGATCAATGTTTGATTTGGAGAGGAAAGAAGCTACAGTGCATGACGTTAGTGCATTCCTGTGGTCTGATCAATCCATCTGCCTGGAGACGACG